>JARJDS010035775.1:0-13908 GCA_030264155.1 Atheta pasadenae | reverse complement strand
GTCACAATAAAAACAATTATATTATGGCATGCCAATGTATTAATCAACACCAACACACCAGAGTTCATTACCTTTATAATGCCTACTAAATACTTTTCTAACTACGTGTTATTTTTTTTGTATGGGCATTTATTTTCGTTTATTATTGATTATTGTGTAACAATTTACAATTAATTGGTTCGTGTTGTTATCTGAGGTAATAGATAGTAGCACCAACTCATCAATTCGCCACGTTCTATAACTAAACTCGCAATAAGTTCTAGAATTTTCCTATGTTTTTGTTGATTGTAAGAAAACGCACACAACCACAAATTCATAGCACATAAGACTTGAACTTGAGCTATTATTTTATTATTATTATTATAGACTTGTAGCCAACAAGACTTTGTCAATTTCTATTAATTTTAAAATTAACATCTTCACTGTGTTAATTTAACTTTATTGTATTTTGTATTTTCGCCAATTTCTTTCCTATTTTTAGTCGAAATTTGTGCGCACTTGGAACGCGCCTTGTACGATTGACGTGATAAACAGCCGTGTAGGATTTTATGTTTAAAATAAACCGCGATATAAACAATAATAACCAGCTAGTACCAAGTTTAGGTCAGTGCGATAATTGATGTGGTAACAGCCACATCAAGCTCCAGGTCTCGGTGTGCGTTAACAAAAAATTAGTTGTTTTCTTAAAATGGTAACTACAATGGAAGCAATTCCTGCGATAAGGTAATGCTATTTATAGCAATGATAAATGGTGCAAGGGTCGAGTGCATTTCATATAAACAACATGACATTATGCTTTAAATTAAATTATAAACATGCGTCCTGCGTTTTGTTTTTCCTAGTCAGCGTTTGTCATGTCATTCATTGATATTTGAGTTCGTGAATGCGTTCAATTCTTAATGCGCATATTCCTGGTGCATCGCGCTGTTGTTATTATGCTTATGGTGCACTCTACACCTACGACAACACTGCATCCGCCTGTCCGCTAATGCAGTATGATTATTATTAGTACTGCATCGTCCTTGCGAAGAACGAAATTGATTATAATTGCGTGTTTCTTTTTTTGTTGCTAGGGAGAACTTCATGATGAGTAGTAAACGTTCCGCCGATAGTGAGTCGTCTGAGGACAGCCTCTCTAACTCCATGTCTCTGGGTGCAGGGCCTCTGTGGTGGTCCTGATGCCCCTGGGCACCCCAGGGGCGCTCCGCCGCCATTGCGGCTTACTTTCCGCACTGGACGTCAGCCTTGGGATGCCGTGCTCAGTGGCAGGACGTTATACGTCGCCCTGCCACCGTGCATGTTGCCTGAAGGCTCCCGCGAAGCTTTCGTTTCCTTGCTGGAGGCAGCCGAGGAGAAACTGAATTGTCAGCATGTGGTTGTTGTAAGTTATTTTTGTAACAAAAGTTAAAAGTACTGAGGTTATTAATATATTTATGTTTCGTTTATGTTTACAGGTGTTCCCAAGTGATCGCACCGACCGCGCAATGCTGGTGAGGACGTTCATGTTCCTTGGTTTCGCGGTGTTGTCGCCGACATCACCGATGATCCCGCCTCAACAAGCAGCTGGAAACATCTGTATGCTCTACACCATCGAGTAGTCCGAAACGAAAGCCTCGGGGACCCTTGTAGGCTGTCCACACATTATTAATTGATATATCACCTATCTTACAAAAATCCCTTTGAATTGATCTTTGCGCACGTTGCTATTTACCAGCTGCGTATATTAGACTGGATTTACAAATATCTTGGAACAAACTTGCTTGTTCCAATTACAAAACGTTCTGATAGAATTGTTTGGTTTACTCATTCACTGATTGTGTACTTATAATTAAGGATTTTATTGTTAAACGTTCCGTTGTACTTTAGACGTAATTATTTGAACACAAATCACTCACAACGATTACATAACTATAAAGAGATTGATAAGCTAATGAAGCAATGTAAGAGCTACTAAACTAACGATGGAATGGGCACTGTATGAGTTTACTCTCTGTAGATTATAGTTGAATTAGAATGTTGTAATATATAACTAGTTGGTTAGGTGTTTTAGACAATGATGCAAACTTATAAGATAATCGATTATAATGCTTTATCATGAACTTATCAAAGCCAATTTAAAATGTTAACTAACAGCTCAGCAATGTGGACAGCACTCAAGGGTGCATAGTTTAAAAATGTGCGAACTTAAGCCGTAGTACTTGTGCGGAAATATATCCCCTAAATAACTTTAAAAATTACAAAAAAATTAAAAAAATCTTCAGAAAATTCACAAAAAAAATATAGATTTTTGAGTATAAATATATAAAACAAATCATAGTTTATTATTATTATTATTATATGGATATTTAGTTATAAATATTGGAAAGGGTGATTATTTGTTACTGAACCCGTTTGAATGAATTTTTGATCACGACGCTACAACTTATAAATTGTTATAAGAGGAAAATTTATTAGGTATATGCCGAACTTTTTATCACGCGAATGAACAGACGTTATATCAGAATAGTCAGTATTTACTATGAACTTTTGTTTTTCTTCATTCCATCACAACACAATGTATTTTTTGTCTTGTCGTTTCTTTCTTAATGTATCTTAAGTTTAGTTAATATTGTGTACGTGTAAACAATCCACAAATTATTGTTCAATACATACCAATATTATAATTTCAAACTTTTTAACCTTGACCAATTGGTAGATCAATACATTTAATTTAAAATTAGCTTAGGTAAAATACTATTTACTGATTTAACAACTTATGAACGACAAAAGAAAGATTTGGTTAAAACAATCGCTGTACAGAGTGCTACACTACTACCAACCATAGGCAACTTTAAACACACCAAATGTTGACGCAGCCACACAAAAAACTTTACATTGATAAAAATCAATATTTAAATAGCAAGTTTAATCTTAAGTACACACAATTACTTCAAAAGTATATAAATAAGTTATATCAAGTTATATCAACGAGCTTATGGCCCATTGGGCCACATCTGTCGGTAATCCTTGCCACCGCTTCACAGCTTCCATAATTTGCTGTTTAGTAACCAATAATCTGAACATTTCGTATTCTTTTTGGGTGCGATTATGCTGCGCTCCTCCTGTGATATGCTGCAAAAGCTCCATGCTGATTAAATGCTCATACGCCTTCATCACAATCGGTCGTTGAACGTTTTGAATATTGCTACTTGAGTTTGCAAATTTCGCGTATCTCGTGTACACCATTTCGAAGTTCATTGGCTGATTGTCATAAATTTCACAATGATGCTTCATACTAATCAATAAGCACATTTCAAGTACACTCAAATCTAAAAGTTGTTCAGTAACTTCATCCTTTTCATATTGTTCAATTTCAGTTTCGAAATCACTCCAAGTTAGAAAGGAATGTTCATTATTTAATTTAGACACTACAGACAACTGAAATTAAATCATTAATAACAAATATTTATACAACAATGAAGATTATTACCACAATATTCTTTAACACAACTTCATTTAAACTAATATCTAAACATCTTTGTATTGCGGTCCTAAATTTTTTATCTTTTGTTAACTTTCTGATGCGTTCATTCCAATCACTGATGTATTTAGTGCTTAAAGACTCACTTTTTCTTAATAACAACATATTTGTGATTCTATCCATGTAGATATTGAGTTCATCACAGTCTTCAGAACCAGGAAACAAAAAGTATTGACGATGCGAAAAACGACTTTTCACGCGTTTTTCTAATAATTCAATCACATCCATTCTGCAAGTTGTACCTAATACACAAATAGGGGCTTGGGCCGATTGAGATACGTCAAATAAATTATAGAGCAATGTTTGGTTAGTATGTGAACAAAACAAATCAAATTCTTCCATTATAAATAATACACTTTTTGATGTTTTGCGATTACCAGTTCTCAAACAAGCCAGTAAGAAAGCTAAATTTTCAGCAAAGCTTCCAAATACTTTTTCACCAACTACATTCTCTAGATTCATTTGAGTTGTTATAGCATGTAAAGCCAATTTATCATCAGTATGGATCAACCCATTGAGATTTACAATCACACAATTATTTTCAAAGTGAGGATATGTTATTAATTCTGATAACACATTATTCACAAGCTAAAATTTTCATTATTAGTTAGTTAATTTTCATTTAATGACTTGTTTATTCTAGTTAAACATACCTTTGTTTTACCAGATCCTCGTGGTCCAATCAACAAAGCTGAGTTTGATTCACCAACTTCAAGTGTTCTGTGTAATAAATCAAATATTTGTTTACGTTCTTTAGTGTCCCCATAATATTCATTATCAAGTAGAATATTTTCTTTCAGTTGAATTCGCGTTGTTTTAATTGTTTTATCCAACATTTTGTACAACAAACCAGATGACAACTAACAGTTTTACAAGTTTCGCGCTCTTTTGCCCATGTCCTAACCTAACATATTTTAAAGCAAAAGTCATACAAAGGATACAAAGTTTTGCAGAGTTTACAAAAGTTCAGGAACATTTACTCTTATCTATAACATTAAAATTAAGGACCGGGACTAAGGTAATATCTATTTATTAACTTAACTAATCAATTGCGTTTTTTCTTAACAATTTCGTCTTCTTCATTACAATCGAAATTTCTTTTGCGAGATGCAGGCGCATACCATCCATGTAAACATTTTGGTACTGGTGATGGTGTTTCAAAAACATATCTACATATTTCTTTCATAGTTTTAGCGTTTAATATCAATAACCCAATACGATTCGTAGCTTCTTTACCCCAAACCATTGACGAAAGAAGAACACCATCATCTTCTTTCAATGAATCCCCCTTGCAAACAAATATCGGTTCACTAGGATAACAATTTTCTTCACACCATGTTAAAGTGTGTCCGCTTTCTACATCCACTTTTATAACGGTCCCAGGATAACGAGAATCCACATCGCTATTAATTGCGTAAAAATACCGGTACGGTCTTCCCAGATATTTACCGTAATTAATTTGCGGCGTTTCGCAACCTAAATTACAAAGCTGCGTTCCTTCAATTTCAAAATTATTTGTCTGCGCCAAATTTAAAATAAACCTTTTAGGTCTTCCCCGAAACAATTTCGCATAGTCCGGGTTTGACTGCATGTTCTACATAAAAATAAACAAATTTTGTTTCAGTAAGATACGGTTATTAATAAATAACAAGATTTAACCTTAATTGCTTGAGTATACATGCAGTTTATCATCGCTGGATCTTCATAACAACAAATATCTATAATTATTTTGTTGTCCATTTCATATTGGTTGATTACGTGCAGAAAGAATAAAGAAGATGTGTAGAAACTTTTAAATAGTTTTTGAGTTTTACGGGAAACAACATCAATTCTCGTCTAAAATAACTCACTAAGAGGTAAATACAAGTAAACATTTCATTTGATTTACAAACCTTCATTTTGTCATTCCATTTTAATGAACTTATTAACGGATCATTCATTATTTTATTTTTAACAAACGTTAATAAAGAAATACTTAATGGTTGTTGGATTAATATGAAATAATTCTTTGTTATACCTTTAAAAACAATTTATAGGTTAAAAATAACCTAAATATTTGTATTAAAATGGTTTCTTTACAAAACTACAAATAATTACCAAATGAATGCATATATGATGGATTTAAATATTTTCTAACTGGAATTGTCGCAACAACCCGCGCTTTGTTGAACATTTCATCTGTTTTATCTTGTTTTGGAAAACAAACCACATTATGAACTACTCCATGTTTAGAACTTGAAACACCAATATTATAAACACTGCCTATAAATTTATGTTGAGGTTATTTTTTGAAAAAATAATTGTTAATACATATTATCATTAATCACCATCATAATCAATATGTGGATGTGCCGAATGATTTACAACCCCAACATGATTGTAAACATTTTTACTTCCCGTTGTTTCCAAAGTATCTTTATTTATTTTGTGAATTATTGGTGATTCACCGAACGCGTACATTTCATCATTAATAGGATAAATTGTTATCATAGCATTGTCTAAAGATCCACTACCTGGATTAAAGATCGTTTTAATGCTAAAATAAAAATAATTTAGTGTTTTAACATTAAAATAACAAAAAAATATATAGGTTAGAATTATGTCCATAACCTCAAACTTTCAAAAGTGTTCAATATATAATAGTATTAACCGGTTATAAATGGTATTACAGGGATCTGTTGTACATTTTGTACCAAAATCAGTAATCAACATTCGTTTGTTTTGAATTGTTTTGTAGTACTCAGAATTTACAAAACGACACTGATATGTGACATTACCGTCGAAAATAGTGAAACTAGAAATGATAAACGTTATAAATAAGTTTACAAAAGAAGAAATTAGTTTAATACCAGTGAATTAAACCGAAATTGTCAAACAAATGTCCGAATTCTAAACCATTATCTAACCTAGAAGCTCCGGGACCGTTTCGGAAAAGTTTACCGTTTATCCAGGTTGGTATTTTTCCTGTAATTTTTATATTAATATAAATATAAATTATAAGTTTAATTACTGGCGTCGCCAGTTTGACAGTAGAACACAAAAATTCAAAAATTATTAATGAACACATAAAATATATTACATTACCAGTTAAAACACCTTTTATGGGTTTGGTAACTTCTTCCTTACAAGTTCGCAACCAGATTGTTTCGTCACAATGCGGATATAAATTCATTATTCTTGTTTAACTGACAAAACAGTTGTGAAAAACAAAACACACTGCAGTAACTTAGAACTAACAAAACAAACTCAACAAGCAACGCCAACTCAAACTAATAAATCACTTAATATGCATACACGCGTATATAAGAAAATGGAAACATTTTATTGAAGAAACCTAAGTATAGGCCCTTGAAAGATTACATTCAAAATCAATAAATACTAATGAGATTAACCGTAACGTAACCGATCTCACAGTTACTTCCCCTTGGAGTACCGCTTCCAGAATTTTTTCACGTCATCGTGACCAACTTTGTTAACAACCATGGTGCGCTTGTCGCGATTACACCAAATTAAGTAGCCGTTGGTGTGTGCAAATTCTCGCAGGACGTTGAAGTCATTCTAGAAAATACAATATATGGTTATTATTTCATATTATTTCATCTATTACACGTTACACTCACTTGAGATAGAAACTGACTGTATAAAACGCCTTCAGAATACGTAAGTCTATTACGTTCTAATTCCCAGAGCTTAATTTGATCTACAATAGTAGGCGGGAGCGGACTTTTAGCGTCGTTGACTAATAATTGGGGATGAACATGTTGCCGTAGATAACCGATAATTTGCTCAGCAGTTATACCACCACGCAGTGCTTGTCTTATTGAATCTCTTGTGAGGATTCCAACAACAACATTAGGAAATCTATAAGGAATTACCGATAACAAAATGTTATAGTTTTTATTGGTTAGTTTGAGGTTTGGAGTTAAGGAACATACCTGTACATTAATTCAGTGAATAAAGCAAGTAAGGCAACTTGCAAAGCTGAATCTGTGTACGCGTAAACACGATAATTTGTTTCTACAACAATATAACCTTTTGGTGATTCTTCCTCTATGTTTGAAATGACTGGATTTGTGCATGTAATGTTTAATGCAAGTCTAGTTGGATAAAAACGACCTGCTTTTCTCTAAAAGTTTAAAATCATTCATTTAAGGTTAGAACGGTTATCACGCTTAAACCACAATCATAACCTCACATTATTCGTGACGTCATTAGCTAATGATAGAATATTAATTACCTTTCGTTGATATACTAAACCAAATTCTCTTAAATGTTGTAAAAACACCAATAATTCAGAACTCATTCCTTCAGTACTATAATCCTGTTAAGAAAAATTTATTTATTTTAACAAATAAGTCATGTTTACATATTTGTTTTTATGTTTTTGGCTTATACCAACCTTTCCTAAAGTACTAAAACTTAATTGAAACAAAAATGTTAAACATTCTGCTAAATCCAATCCTCGGCTTTCTACTGTATCCAAATAATGTAAAATAAAATGCCAAACTTGAGTTTGTCGATCCAACAAAAGAAACTGAAAGCCTTGTCTTGTAATTACAGAACTACCATCTACCTCATCACTATAAAAAAACACAAACAATGAATTTCAAAAGTATAGTTGCAAATCCAAACCAATGTTACCATTTCATAAGTCCTGCATGTATTAATACTCTTACGGCATCAGCTGAAATACCTTCCTGTTGTTGTGAACCAACCATATAATGTAAAACACATTCCCATCTTTCAATCGAGTAGCTATCTAAAAAAGTTACATCCCTAGCTTTACTATCAACTTCAAGTGTTGAAGACATACTCCATGGTTTTCCACTAAAAGTATTTAATTGAATTATTTGTTTAGTCACAAATAATAATGTAGGTTATACCCTCCCAAAAGTGCTGTTTTTAAATTCTTTTTGAATGTACAACTTAATATCCATCCAGTTAAACCGCCAGGAATAGGAGCTTCTTGCCAAACAGCTAATTCTGTAAGCACTTGGCTTACATAACTATGCTCTCTACAATAATTAATTGTTAATTGAAAAGGTAAAAATATATCTATAAACATACTTAGCAAATAATTGTGATCCCCATGATGCAACAACAGCTTTTGGTACTGGTTGTTCAACAAATAATATTCTGATTACATACTGCCTTCCTAATTCAGGTAATTCTCTTAAAATTAAATTTAATAGAATTATGTGCTGTTATTATTTGGAGAATAAATACCTATATACAGCTAAACAAATAGTGGGGTAGTTGTACAGTTTTTCTAAGACTGCTGGTGGTCGTGTTTTGAGATATTCATACAAGTTTTTACATTCTAAATTGGAATGTTGTATTACTTCTGTAGATGTTTCAAAAGAACTTGGTCCAGGATCACCCATTGATATTGTTATTTTATAATAATATTACTTATTTCACAACGTTTTAGAGCAAAAACAAAGAAAACAAAACTTCACTATCCCTCAACAAACACGAATGTTAATTTTTAGGTTATGAGACCGGCTGCGTATAAAGCTGTGTAAAAAAAAAACAAAATTGTTACAATTCAAAATTATAAAGGTAAATAACAACAAAAAGGTAGATTCCATTTAATATATTCTGTATTAAAAATAACAACTCTATAAAACTAAAAAATGTAAATTTTTAAATTTCCATTGTTTCAACTTTGGATTCATTTGAATCAACTTGAGTTATTATTTTATCAACGATTTCATTAAACACTTTGGCTGCAGTTGTTTCTGGGATAGATACAGTGGATGCTTGATTGGTTACTTGATTTACTCTCATATCAAAAGGTAAAACACCTAATAATGGTAGTTGAGTTAAAGTTGCAAGTTCAACTCCTCCACCAGAACTGAATATGTTTGTGCATTCTTGACAATTGGGGCAAACAAAACTAAAAATCAAGTACAAAAATATTACAAAAAAAGCCACAATTTAAAGTTGAAAATAATCATAAAAAACAAACCTGCTCATGTTTTCAATAATCCCTATAATTGGAATGTTAGTTTTTCTACAAAAAGTTATTTCTTTCCTTACATCTTCAATTGCAACTTCTTGTGGTGATGTTACAATAACAGCACCATCACACACAACTTCTTTAAGTTGTTCCATAACAGTAATGTGTTCATCAGAAGTTCCAGGTGGTGTGTCAATGATTAAATAATCCAAATCACCCCAGCACACTTTTGTTAAAAACTCTTTAACCATGGCTGTTTTTTTTGGTCCTCTCCAAACAACTGATGAATTACGATTGTTTAATAAAAACCCAATTGACATTACTGCCAAGTTTTGTTGATTGTCTGTATAAACTGGAATCCATCTTTAAAAACAAACAATATACAGATAAAAATTAATTAATTGTTGAATGTTTTAGAATATTACCCTTGTTCACTTTGATGAATATTCTGATCTTCCAATTGCAATAAATAAGGAATACTTGGTCCACAAAGATCAATATCTAGTAAACCAACCTGTAATTTTTATTAATATTAATAATTTTAAGTTCTTATTAAAAGTCATGTCCTCTAAAGTTATGAACTAACCTTCAAGTTACGTTCTTTTAAAATTAAAGCCAATTGTGTGCTTACTGTTGATTTTCCTACACCTCCTTTACCAGAAAGTACAAGAATAATATGTTTGACTTTGTCCAACATTTTATTTATAACAAATTAGATTGGATTTCTTAAAATCAAACTAAACAAAGTCCAGTAAACCTCAAACACGAGTTCAACTTGTTACCGTCAAAAACAGCTGAGACGTGGACACAAAACCATAACCTTCAATTAAATGTTGTTGTTAAAACGGGTGTGAAAAGTGTTCGTAAACTTTAAGAATAAAACTTTAATAAATAAATTAAATATGGAGTCAATATTGAAATTATTAGGAAAGCAAGATTTATTAGAAGAATTTTCGTATGAAACAAATGAAGATGTAGAAAGGAAAGTTCAAGAAAACTTAGCAAAATGGCAAGCAGCAGATAAACCATTAGCTCCATTAAATGATACAAAACTAGAGCTTATTTATCAAATGAGGGAAGCTTTGAATACTAAATATTTTACTCCTAAAGAGGTAAAAAGTGATTTTATTTCTTTAAAACATTAATTTATTATAATGAGAAATTGTTTAATGTTTTCTATAGTTACAAAAAGAAAAAGTTAATGATGATAAAGTGTACAATTATAAAGATTTTTATGAAAAATATATAACAATGGAAGCTGAAATTAAAAAAGAATCACATTCAGTTTATGATGAACATAAGACTTATGTGGATAAACAATCATCGGACTGTAAGGATTTACTAAAAGCTGTAAGTAATAAAAAATGATTTAGGTTATAAATAAATTTTTGTTTATTTATTAACTCTTAGGTAGAATATATTTCTGGTGAACTTGGACAATTATCTGATAATTATAATCAAGTTTCAACAAAAATTAATTCATTACACACTGTGAGTGAACAATTGATGAAACAACAAACATTACTAAAAGAAAAGAAAGAAAATATTAATGAAAGACTTGTACATTTTACTTTGTATAATACTTTGAATCAAAATGTACAAACACAGAGTTATAACCTAAATGATGAAAAGTTCATTAATGTATTGGAGCAAATAAATAACAGCATGACTTATTTGGGTGAACATGTAAGTCTTAATTTAATAGTAAATGTATTGAATTTGAATTTTAAAATGTTTGGTTTATAGCCTGAGTTTAAAGAATCGTTTCCATATAAATTAAGATACGAGCAATTACTTTCAACTTGTCTAGCAAACGTTGTTCGGTATGTGAATCATATTGTTGTGGATGCTACACAACAAGTTGTAAACAATGCTGATTTAAAAGGAGCTACAATATCAGTAGCAACTTCGGGTGAACCTTCGGTTGAAACAGCGTTTTCTTATTATTATGGAAAGTTTCAAAACGCTGCTACCAAAACTTCGAATGTAATACGTTATGTAGAAAACAATTGCGTACGTCACGACGCGTAAGTTTGTTATTAGTGAAGGTTATGTATTGAAAAAAAAAACAACATTTGTTCTTTTTGTTTTACAGGTACGAAAGAAGTTTAATGGATTTTTATAAATCATATTTTTCGCAACGCACACCAGTAATGCAAGCAGCGGTGTCTAAAGCTTTGCATGACTTGAGGAATAAATATAAAATGGATCATGGTATTTTGTTTCGTTCTGCGGCTTTGTTTATTGTAAAGGTTTGCCAAGATGAGACTGCTTGTTATCAGTATTTCTTCCAAAAGCCATCACAACAATTACAGTAAGTAATAAATTCTCTTTTAAATTGGGTTAATTTTAAAATAATTATTACTTGTTAGTGATTATTTATATGCAATATGTCAAAATTTGTATGACGTGTTACGGCCATGTTTGATTTGTGTGAACCATATTGAAGTGTTAACTGAATTGTGCACAATTTTGAAAGAAATGGTGGGAGAAACTATACAAAATAATCGTAAGTGGATTGGTTGAAATTGGTTAAAGTTATGCAACTTATAATACATATGTGTGCTTTGTTTTTAACTGTAGCTGCTTTGGATCAATTTGTTGATATTGTCAAACAACTTTTACAAGATGTGGAAGAACGTCTTGTTTTCCGTACAAATATTTTCTTTCAATACGATATACATTCCTATGAACCATCTCCTGGTGATTTAGCTTATCCGGAAAAGTTGGAACAAATGGAAGATATTGCGGAGGAATTAATTCAGCGACGACCTGATTCTAGAGCGTCGTCGATTTCCATTGAGTCTCAAGAAGTTGCGTCAATTAACGCGTCTGTTGTGGGCCAATTTCGTAGTTTTACAGGAAGTAGGTTTATTATTTCTTAATATAACTTAACATAACTCCAACTATTTTGTCTACTATTTTTCATATTTTATTTATATTGCTTTTTGTGTAGATTCTCCCGCTGATTTGCATGGAATGTGGTATCCAACTGTGAAACGTACGTTAGTTTGCCTTTCTCGGTTATACATTTGTTTAGACCGAGAAACTTTTCAAGGAGTTGCCCAGGAAGGTTTATTGATTTGTGTGAAAACAATTGATAAAGCTGCGGAGCGTATTGCTGAGCGAAAAGTAAGAATTTTTTGTATTTAATTTTAGTTTTGTATTTATTTCAAAAATATTTGTAATTAATTTTTGTTTCAGACTGCTCTAGATGGAAAATTATTCCAAATAAAACACTTACTAATCATTCGTGAGCAAATTGCACCATTTCAAGTAGATTTTACCGTAAAAGAACTTTCGTTAGATTTTACCCACATCCGCTCAGCTGCAGCTGAATTGGTCCATAACAGAAACAAAATCTTTACTTTTAATAGTAACAATGCTATTTTGGAGTTTTTACTTGAAGGCACGCCACGTGTCAAAGCTTATTTAGTTGATTCTAGAAAAGAAATCGATAAACAATTAAAATCTTCTTGTGAAAATTTCATTGCTAACACGACAACTTTATTAATTGGTGCTCTTCAACAGTTTTTGCTAAAAGTAATAAAAATAAACTGACATTTTTTTGTTGACAATTTTAAAATATATGTGGTTTTCAGGGAGAGTATCAATTAAGACTGTTGGAAACTTTTAAAGATACTACAACTCCTGCAATTAGGGAGCAAGCAGCCACAGCACCTCAAGTATTAGCTGGTATCACAACTGCTGTACAACGAAATTTAAAAACAAAAATTCCTGATATACAGAAATCAATGCGATTGTATTTGGCTAATCGGGAAACTGAGTTTATTTTGTTTAGACCTATTAAGGTAATAGGTTTTTTAATTATTTATAATATAGTCTGGTATTAATTGTTTTTGGTTGCAGAATAATATAATTAATACATTCATACAATTGGAACAGTTTTTGGTTAATGCTAAGTACACTAAGGACGACATGCTTTTGGTTGGTTGCCCAACTGCGGAACAACTGAATGTTCTTATTTCTTCTGTATCCTTGATGGCAGATCAGGAGCATCATCATTTAAATCGGTCAACTAGTAATAAATAATATTAAGTTGTTTATTGGTATGTTATTTTATTTAGATAATGATAAATATAAATTGTAACAATTATTATGATATTTATAAACATATATGCTTTATCGTATGACCAAATTTAATCCACAAATATTTCCCGAAGTATTTTATTTTGGCCTTCAAAGTTGGGCAATTTCTTCGTTTTTTTCAAACACCGCTTTGAAAATTGGTTATAAGTTTTTCCCATGATACACAAATTCACTTACCTAATTTTACTTATACCGTTTAAGAGTTGTGCTTTATCTTACGACCAAATTTAATCCATAAATATTCCCCGAAGTATTTTATTTTTGCCTTCAAAGTTGGGCAATTTTTTCGTGTTTTTGAAACACGGGTTGGAAAATT
>JARJDS010035771.1:0-23874 GCA_030264155.1 Atheta pasadenae | reverse complement strand
TTACGCACAAAATATAAGTCCGGTTCTTATAATTTTTTTACTATAGATAAAATACATCCTGAACTACCCTCTTTTTAAATTTTAATAATTTACCCTTACTTTAACATTGACTTTTGAGTGTTTATAGTTTTCCAAGTATAAATTTTATTCAATTTTCACGAAACAAACTTTGGTATTAATTTAAGTAAACAAATTATTTCTGTACATTTTTGAATTTAAGTATACAGATGGATAATTTAATGACGAATCCAAAAATGTATAAGTTATTATTATTTTATAACTTCAACCTTTAGATATTAACGTTTTTATAAAAAAAATTAACTTTTTAGACAGGCATTTTTAAATTTGACAAAAATAATATTTAAGCACAAAATATAAGTCCGGTTCTTATAATTTTTTTACTATAGATAAAATACATCCTGAACTACCCTCTATTTAAATTTTAATAATTTACCCTTATTTTAACATTGACTTTTGAGTGTTTATAATTTTCCAAGTATAAATGTTATACAATTTTCACGAAACAAACTTTGGCATTAATTTAAGTTAACAAATTATTTCTGTACATTTTTGAAATTAAGAATTTAGATAAATAATTTAATGGTGCAAAATTGTTAAAATAATAATTGTTATATTATTCCAACCCTTAGATATTAACGTTTATATAAAAAATTTCAACTTTCGGGATTAGCATTTATAAGTTTAAAAAAATTAATTTTAATCAGAAAATATAAGTCCGGTTCTTATAATTTCTTTACTATAGATAAATTACAAGCTGAACTACCCTACATAAAATTTTCAATAAACTACCCTTATTTTTAAATCAATTTTTTAGTGTTTAAAGTTTGCAATGAATTGCAGTTTGACAATTCGTTGTTTTTGGACTTTCAAAAATTTCAAAAGATTCAGTTTCCCTCAGAACCCCGTCCCTTTTCCAGCAATCCACTATCCACACAATAGTCCTATGTATCGTCCCTAAAAACCTCGAAATTCTGTATGCGCCGCCGTCTATTCCATTGCAGTGCAAAGTCCCCATGCAACAATGGAAATAAATGCGAAGCGATTCGGCGATTCGTAATCCGGACACGAGCGCACAAGCGCGCCTCGGCCGCCTCCGGATGATCTCTTTCCGTTCGACCGCCACATTCACACACACTCACATAGGAAAGCCTTTACCAAACCGCACATCGAATAATAATATACTAAAGCTACAGCTAAAGCCGTGGAACCAACTAAATCCAGAATCCAAGCGGTCGCGCACGAGTCACACGCGTTTCAACAATTCAACGCGAACAAAAAAATATAACGCAACAAAAAAAAAACGGAAAGAATAAAAAACAGATCACATAAGAGAGGTATAGAATAGAATCCAGATAAAAAAAAACCTGAAAAGTGGTTGAAACTGGCCGAAAAAGACTGGAAAGTAATGGTAAATTTTGTTACTTTAGTGACTAGTTGTGTTACGTCACGAAACACACACAGTACCGTTAGAGAACGAACGTACAGTACAGAACAGTAAATCGATAAAAGCCATTAAAACAATCGGCGAACTAATCAAAACAGCCGTAAAAACGTCGCCCGCAATCGGTAGCTGGATCGATAAGAAGGCCAGAGAAAGAAACAAAAGAGAAACAAACGCGATGAATCAAAAACAAAACAATAACATAATAACAAAACAACCGCAAACTCAATTAAAAGTTTAGGTAATAAAAAAAATAAGGTTGATACAATACACTCTTATGTTAGACACCCTTAGATGGTTTATTGTTTAAGTGTACGATCACCTTTATTTTTTTTGTTTTGCAATAATTTTTTATTGCCATGGAATGCAGTTTTTTTCTCCATACTTTAATGCTTGATAGCAAGATTATGATTGCGTCATTCCATGGCCGACCAGAATCGCGATCTTGTAATTGTGATTCCGATCGTAACTCGTCAGCATTGTACACGTTGAAAATACGCTGAAGCAGCCATTCTCGCGCGACGGTCGATACACAATGCCCGAACGCAACGAAATGCAACAAATAGAACAACCCACAACGACGCAACAGAAACACAACATCCATAACCAACAAATATCAGGATGGCGGCGTTGGCGGGCGGGTAGAGAGGGACAGATCAACAAAAGCGCAGCGACACCCGACACCCAATGGGCGCGCGTGGATGTGTCATCCAAACATCCAATCCGAAGCGCGCGGCGACAAACAAATGAAATACGAATCAACAAAAACGAATAAAACTTCAAACTAAAATCGAAACAAATGAAATATCACTCGAAATTGAAATGATAAACAAATAATAAAATATTTGACTGTCGATAAATAACAACTACCAAACTAAGGTTACATTGTTAGACCGTTTTGTTTCGTAATACACGTGCAAACCGTAAAATGTAAAATTATAAATAAATGTAGATATCGATTTGTGTGAATGTGTTGCGTGTGTGTGAGGTGGTCGAAGGCGATAAAACGTTTTTATGTCGTCCGTCGTCGATAAATCGCGCAATCGGCGGCCGATTACGCGACAACGCGACGGTGAGAATGAGAAATATTCTACTCGACACTTTGACCCCAAGCGCACACCACCCCTAACCTCGTACAAAGTGTAGTGGCGGGTTAAAACATTAAAAATGACACGTTTTATAAATGTTAACATCGCACTACACTTTTAACCTTTCATTTTTCATATTTCACCTTTAAAAAAATCACTTTAACCCTTCAACAAGTTTAAATTTGTGTTTAATTTTTAATTTGTTCTGTGTTGTGATTTAATTAATCACCTAGCAGCTGCTTTAATGTCTTAATTTGTCGTTGTGTTTTGTTTTTTTGGTATTTTGGAAAAGGAATGTGTGAATTACGTGAATTTATTACTGTTTGTATTGTTGACCACAATGTAGGATGCGTCTCGGGCGGTACAAATTGCACCCGGTTGTTTCGATTTGTTTTTGTTATTTTTCTTGTGTCTCGCGTCCTTCGTCTCGACGACGGCGACGACGACGTGGAGTAAGAGGTTCCAAATGAGATTTGGCTCGTGGCTATATAATAACTATAGCACAACTATGTATTAGTAGTTACTAACACAAAGAACGCCAGCAGGCCTGCAGCAGCGAGCGCGATGACTCGTTTACGAGCCATCTGGCTCCTGAGCTGTCATCGCCCGGCCGCCATATGTTTTTCTCCACCTTCTCCTCCTTGGTCGGCGGTATAAAGCGAGGGTATAAGCGCCTAAAGTATCTATTTTCATTTCCACTTTGGTGGCTTTATATACAGCGGTTAGAAAAACATAAATAAACATTCAACATAATCACTGCTTAATGAAGCGTATTAGGTTTAATTACTAGGAGTTGAGTATTTTTATATATACAGTATGTTTTTTTTTATTTGTTTTTTTTTTTGAGGAACTAGAATCGGCAATGAGGGTTGAAAATAACAGTAGAAACGACTTTTAAAATATTTCATAGTTTTGTCGTAAATTTTCAGTTTTTTTGCTGTAAAAACGCATATATATCAGGGTTGAAACAAATTAAGGGTTAATGTTAATACATTTTTGGATTCATCATTAAATTATCTATCTGTACACAAAATGTTATAAAGTTACTACGCTTATTTGTTTATTTAAATTAATAATAAAGTTTGTTTTTATGTAAATTGTGTACATTTTTACATTCAAACTTTAAACAGTAAAAAGTCAAAGTAAATATAGGGGTAGTTTATTGAAATTTTTATGTATGACAGTTTAAGATGTATTTTAACTATATTAATAATATTTTAAGGGTCGGACTAATTTTTAAAGTTTTAAATTACTTTTCAAAAAATCTCCAATTTTAGTCGAAAATTCTAAGTTTTTTGGTTAAAGAAACGTACATAAGTCTGAGTTGAAACAAATTAAGGGTTAATATTTATTAATTTTTGGATTCAACATTAAATTATCTATCTGTACAAAAACTTTTATACATTTTGAATAAGAATTTGTTTACTTAAATTACTAATAAAGTTTGTTTTTGTGTAAATTGAATAAAATTTTACTTTAAACACTAGTTTATTAAAATGTTTATGTACGGCAGTTTAAGATGTGTTTTAATTGTTTTCATAATAATATAAGGGCCGAACTAATTTTTTAAAGCTTTAAATTACTTTTAAAAGAATCTCCAATTTTAGTCGTAAATTCTAAATTTTTTTTTCTAAAAAAACGTACGTAAGTCAGGGTTAAAATTAAATAAAGTTTAATGTATATACATTTTTGGATTCATCATTAAATTATCTATCTGCACACAAAATGTTATAAAGTTACAATAATTATGTGTTTACTTAAATTACTAACAAAGTTTGTTTTTATATAAAACGTGTACAATTTTACATATAAACTTCTAACACTAAAAAGTTAAAGTTAATATAGGGGTAATATTTTAAAATTTTAATGTAGAGTAGTTTAGGGTATATTTTAACTATAGCTACAATATTATAAGGGTTGGACTATTTTTAAGGCTTAAATAACCTTTTAAAAAATCTAGAAATTTTAGTCGTGAATTCTAAGTTTTTTTCTTAAAATACGTAAATAAGTCAGGGTTGAAATCAATTAACGGTTAATGTTTATACATTTTTGGATTCATCATTAAATTATCTATCTGTACACTAAATATTTTAAAGTTACAATAATTATGTGTTTACTTAAATTACTAACAAAGTTTGTTTTTATATAAATTGTGAACAATTTTACATATAAACTTCAAACACTAAAAAGTAAAAGTTAATATAGGGGTAATATTTTAAAATTTTAATATAAAGTAGTTTAGGGTATATTTTAACTATAGCAACAATATTATCAGGGTTGGACTATGTTTTAAGACTTAAATAACCTTTTAAAAAATCTAGAAATTTTAGTAATGAATTCTAAGTTTTTTTTCTTAAAATACGTAAATAAGTCAGGGTTGAAACCAATTAAGGGTTAATGTTTATACATTTTCGGATTCCTCCTTAAATTATCTATCTGTACACTAAATATTTAAAAGTTACAATAATTATTTGTTTAGTTAAATTAATAACAAAGTTCGTTTTTGTATAAATTGAAGAAAAAAAATACTATAAACTTTAAACACTAAAAAGTGATAGTAAATATAGGGGTAGTTTATTGATATTTTTATGAGGGTTATATTAACTCTTAGTTTAACTATAGTAATAAAAATTATAAGGACCGGACTTACTTTTTGAGCTGAAATTAAATTTAAAAAAATTTCATTCGGTATTCTTGTTCGTGGTTTTAATCTCGATATTTTTTGATTCTATATTATATTTTGTGATTACTTTGTTAATATTTTATCTTGTTCATGTTATTTGGTATTTTGTGGCGTAATTATGGCTATGTGCGTTTGGGCCTAGGGCTGCGTAAAGTTAAGGTATGATGTTGATATTCTATTCTATTTCGTTCGCTTGTATTCAAACGCTGAGCAGAGCATATCCAACGTGAATGTGGACGTAATCCGTTTATCCACTTATCAGCCGGCATTGTTTATTCAAATTCAATGCCGGCCTGCTCCGGTGGCGGCGGACGTGTGGTCAGCAATTGTTGTCCGCGTTCGCGAGCTCGAACACAGCAATGGCTACCTTGCACAACACGACAACGCACGGTGTCGAGTAATGAATGTAATGAATAAATGAAATCTACAAACACGCATGAACGATACACAACCTAACTAATTTTAATTTCATTTCAAGAATTACTGAAATTTTCCATAAAAAATCGAAATTGTTCTTTTTTATTTTTTTTCTATTTTGTAGGTTAGTTTTTAATTTAAACTCATTGTATATTGTGCAATGAGTCAAAGCCATTGTTAATTGTAGCATTAACAAATTCATTAATCACACAATACGCGGAAATGGTTTTAGGTCTTTCAAAAGTAAAGCAACATTAATTTAATTTGATTGTGTACCCAAGTAAAGCAATTGTTTTTTGTGTTTGGTTTTGTTTGGTTTTTGCTATGGTAACGAACGAACCCAAACATTCATTTGTTTCGTTGTTTTCCAGCACCCAAACTGGACATTGACAACTTGGACAACGGCTACCATGGTTTGGTGAAAGAAAACGAAACTGTGGTCGAAGTAACACCCGCAATTCGTGCTCTTGGCGACAACGTCTGCTCATTCCGCATCGTTAACAAACACCACGGCGAAGCTCCGTTCCTCATCGTCCTGAAAGAAAATGGCTACGCTGAACTTCGCGCGCGCAGAGTACTTAACTGTGAAAAACGACGCAATTACAAATTCGATATTGCAGCTGTTGGTTGCGATGGCAAAGAATCTGTTAGGTAAGTTCATACATAACTTAAAAAACAAAAAAATAAACAGTGTTTTAATTGAAAAAAATTACTAAATTGCAGTGCAACAATCCATATCACTGTATCAGACGTCAATGAATACGCTCCAACCTTCTCCGAGCCTTCCTACGTTCGTCAAGTGGACGAAGGTAAAGTCTACCACGAAATCGTGCGAGTCGAAGCCACTGACCGTGATTGCACGCCTAAATTCGGCGATGTGTGCAAGTACGAAATCTTAACCTCCGACCAGCCCTTCGTGATCGACATGGACGGCAGTATCCGCAACACGGAGCCCTTAGACTACGAACGGTCACACAATCACATCTTAAGCGTTGTAGCTTATGATTGTGGCATGCGTCAATCATTACCAGTGATGGTCACGATTAAAGTAAACCGTGTGTGTCGTCTAGGTTGGCGTGGACTCCCCGAACGCGTCGATTACGCCCCCACAACAGGTAAACAGGAATTATTCCCAGCCGCCGCGTTAGAATTATGCGACGTGCCATGTAATGTACGTGAATTGCGCGCTAGAGTTGACTTAGCAACTAGACACATTGGTAAAGGTTGCGATCGTGATACGTACAGCGTTGAAAGTCAACGAAAACTCTGTGGAGCATCCCCTAACGCTATAGATTTATTACCATCGCCTGGTTTGGGTGCAGAATGGACCAAACCGTTGATCAGTGATGAAGGACACGAATCTGATCAGATGTTTGAGTTTGACGGTAATAGCGTTGCGGTTTCAGTACCTAATTCAGTCTTGGATCATAACTTACCCCCGACGTTCACGTTCGCCACTTGGATGCGTCATGGCGTCCATGCTGAGCAGGACAAACACGCGAAGGAACACATTTTGTGTTCAGCGGATGATCATAAGATGAATAGACATCACTATGCTTGGTTTGTACGTAACTGTCGCTTGATTTTGTTGATTCGTCGCGATTTCTCTGAAGGTGACTTGAATATCTTCCGCCCTGCTGAATGGCGTTGGAAGTTACCGCAGGTTTGTGATGATCAATGGCATCACTACGCTGTTAATGTCAGATTCCCGGATGTGGAGTTGTACGTTGACGGGCAGTTGTTCAGGGCGGAGAAGAAAAATCCAGAAGTGATCGATGATTGGCCATTACATCCAACTAAAGGTATTAACACGACGCTAACCGTGGGGGCTTGTTGGCAAGGTAGCGACAACAAGATGAAGCATTACTTGAAAGGTTATCTTGCGGGTTTGTCTGTGTTGGTTGGCGATACTGAGAAACCGGAAGTCTTGTCGTGTTTGCATCAATGCAAGGAAAGTTTACAGGTTCCTGCTATGGAGCTTTTGCAGCCTGGTATGGAGCTATTGACGAATTCTGATCTGACTGAGGTTACGGTCGAAGGAGATAATCGTACTAACCTTGAAGTTTTGGTCCGACGAATTGGTTATGTTAACAGCCGGGAATTTCCTACTCCAGGAAGGAGGAATTTGCGTTTGACCACTTCCGTTACTTGCGATAATGGTAAATCTGTTAAGGTTCCTGATGCGCAGACTTACGTTATGGTTTTACGTCCTCAAACACCTTCGATTTCGATTAATGGCACCGGAAACTTGGCGAGAAAGTACGAAGACTTTAGAATGGGGGTTAGGGTTTTGGCGGATGTGCATATTGCTGGGGAACAGAAATTAGATAAATGTTCACTGACGATTTATCCTAACCTCAATCCTGATCATGAGAACTTAAGCGTTCCCGAGGAGATGTTAAAGAGGTTAGGAATGGCGGCTCGAGTTTCCAAAGATGGCGTTACTATCACTGGAAGCGATATGTTCTTCAATTACCAACAGGTTTTACGTCAGATTGTTTACACTAACCGCAAACCTGCGTATTATTTAAACCGCGTGTTTAAATTGACTTGTTCTGAACTGAATGGAAGATTCACGTCAAATGAATACGTCCAAACTGTAAGTTGGTTAAATTTAACTTAAAACTGTACAGAAATCTAATTTTATATTTTGTTACAGTTAACTGTAATTCATCCAACACCGAAGGAACCTATTGTTGCGCATGCGCAAGCTGCACCTAAACACAGCGTTGAGATGCGTCCAGCTTCAGTTGTAGCTCGCGATTATTCCCCAAGCGCAGCCGGTAAAGAACATCTACTAGCAGCTGGTGGTTCGCACGCGTTAACAATCATAATAGTCATTTGCGGTGGTTTCCTCGTGTTTATGATCGTGCTGGGCGTTTTCCGGATACGCGCCGCTCATCAACGCGCAGGCGCTGAGGAAGTCGCTGAATCGGAGATGACGTGGGACGACTCAGCGTTGACCATCACCGTTAATCCGATGGAGCACGCCGAGAAGAAACTAGAGGGCGGTAGTGGTGGTAACACCACCGGGGGTGGTGTGTCAGCCGATTTTACCGATTCGGAAGCGTCTGATTCGGAATCGTCGTCTGAAGATGACGACCGCGTGGATGGGCCACGTCGTTTACGTGCTGATTCGTCGGATGACGACGACGATGATGAGGAGGCGGCGACGGGCCGTGTACGTAAAGTCGCCACGGCCGGTAAACATGCCTACCAGCACGTCCACCAGCTGGAGTGGGACGCTACCATGTAATCTGTAAACTCTCATCGCAGCATAACACTTTTAACAACAAACACAAAACAAGTTTATGAGGGGATTCCACAAAAACACAAATTTACAGCGGTGTACGGGAATAGAGGAATAGAATCAAAATCGACTTAACACTTAAAGTCACACACACACAAATCTTATTACTACTTATTGCAATAAGTACTAAAAATAATTACAGAGTTGCGGTAATTCAAAAACAACAGCGGAGAATGAAGTAAAGAGTAAGCAATTGTAGGAAAAAAATTGGTAAATTCAAAAAATGTGGGTATGATTGACAAGTATGACAGTGTGAATTGCGAATGGATGTACGAACGATTGCGATGATGAACGAGACACGAAGGAAAGCAATGCGCACGCGCAGTAACGTTACGTTGCGCTTGCGCAGAAATTGAGTATGAATAACAAAAAAATAAACAAAAGAACATAATAATCGTCCATATACATACATATAATATATATATTGATACTACATATATATATAAATCTATAAATATATATTGATAACGTGTTGTAGGAAAAACAGAAGTTAAACAGCTCAAACGCAGATTGCAGGTTTTGCACTTCGGCAATAGTCGTGACAGCCAAGCCAAACAACATGGCCGCATGGCGGTGTGCAGTTTTTCACAGTGCAATACGCGAATCTCCATAAATCTTGAATGAAATCCGAAGCACACATGGAAAATTAGGGTAAATCTATAAAATTAATATAAATGTACGTTAAATAACAGGAAAACGCTTTTCGACTTGCAAATTTTCAAATTGTATGTAAACTTATCGTAAGAGAACAAAAGCAAAACTTTACTGAATTCGATAACTTCAAATATCACATTACAGAGTAGTTGCAACAAGTAAATACCAAACAAAATAATAAACAAAAACCGTTTACAGCTACGATACAATGTATAAGATACATAAACTTTTTTACTCGATGTTTATTCGTTGGTTAAACTAAACTTAACCTTAAAACAAGGAAAAACAGTAATTGCATACAAAGCGTGAACAAAAACGTAAAAAAACTATGAATATAAAAGATATATGTTTATTTTTTGTGGGGGCTATAGATAGAAACAAATAGATAGGGTTAGATGTAATTACATAAAACTTATTTGTGTTTATTTTTAATGAAATTTTTTGATGTCAAGGTCGTTGAATTGCGAAAATTAAGAAAATACACAAATAAGTTTTAATGAGTAATGTAAAAATGTGTTTTGGGCGTACAGATTCATTTGTTTCCAGACCATAGGAACGCTTTTCACATTGTCGTTGTTGTTTTTTACTAAAAAGTGTTAATGAGCATTTTGAGGTTATGTTATGTTTACAACTTACGGATTAATCCTTTGATTAATCGAACGCTAACTGTACTTAAACTTTAGTGATAAGCGCTTAATGCCGGCGAGCGATTTGAATGTGCAGAATTTTGAATGGATGTGTGACAGAGGTTAACCTAAAAAAAATTTTAACGAAATTTGAAGTCGACAAAACGAAACAAAGCGATAAATTGACAGTCAAAACAAATCAAAATAATAAGAACAAATCATTTGTTTTAATAACAACAATAGTAATAATAATAACAACAAAAGCAAACACACGTCATATCACTAATACATTTTTTGTTATTAACAATTTGTAGTTGTTAATAACATCTGTGTTGTTTTTGTCGCGCATTTATTGGATACCAATTGAGTATTTTGAATTAATCAACGTGTTCATTTTAAATTTTTTGTTTAAAAACAAAACCACAAAATGTTTTATTTTGTTTGTAAATTAAGAAATGTTGCCATAATATTCATTATTGATTCGTTTGATTCGAGTTTGTTAATAACACAAACACACAAAACACGGTTTGTACTAACTTGTAATGTAAAAGCTTAATTAGTTTTTTAATTAGTTTAACGTAAATTTTAGGTTAGAATAGTTTTGCACTTAAACATTTTAATTGAACGGTTAACTTATTGTTGCTTGTTAGACTAAAAAACAGATTTTGATGGGTTTTGCGAAAAATTTAAGGTTAAAACACACAATTTACATTCCAATTAATTTCGCAATTAAGTTTGCAATAAAAGCTCATTAATTTAATAATTTTGATGTGAAACCAACATAAAACACAGAAAAACAATAAACATGTAATGTACATAAATAAAACACACACAAAATGATGGGTAATAATGAATAGCAGGAGCGTAAAAGGTTAAGACAAGGTTGAATCAAGGTGAAATCAAGTTTAAGGTTATGTTGAAGTACACAAATCAAAGTGAGATGTGTTAGAATATCGGATAAAGCGGTTAATATTGATAAATGTATCCTTTTCACTTGAACCCTTTGATCCTTTGTATCCTTAAAGTCCTTGGGAGCCTTTAAATCCTTTCGAACCTTTATAATAAACAAAAAAACACTTTGATCCAATGGAAAAACACTGGGTTCGGTGAACAATTGTAAAAACCTAAAGTCATAAATACCTACATAACACTAAACACTAAAACTTTGATGTATATTTAAATGGATTTTAAAGTAATTTACATGAAATGATTCGAAGCAAACAAAAAAAAACATCAAAAACTTTTAACTAAAGCTAAAATGTATTGTGCTTATTACGATCAGAGATAAGACAGGTTTAAAGAAAGGTATAAAAATGATAAATGAAAATGAATTATAATTATAATTACATTTACGACTAATGATAATTATATTATATAAATATGAATATAAATAATATTATAATGATAAACGCTTAGTTGAGATGAATGAATATCAATCAATGTTATGTATAATTAAAGTGGGTTTTAGTTGACTTAAATTGTGTGTTATTTATTATTAATTTTAAGTCTTAATTTCTTAAATACCAAATTAATTGATTTATATTTGTTTTACTTGTTTTTGTTTTGTATTGTTTTGTACAGTTTTCTTTAATTTGGTTCGTAACTCTGCTAGTCACGGTTGTAATGTTATAATTTGACTCTTAGTTTGTCAATATGTTACGAGAGGGCGCCAGTGTTTTAGTTGTGGAATTGTAATGTGGACCAATGGGGAACAACGTCAACAAACTTCAAAACAATCGAAAACTACAAAGTGACTGAAAGTGACTACGAATATCAGTGCATCATGATAGTTGTTTTTGTGAGATTTCTTACTTAGAACATTGATGTGTTTCATTGTTAAAGGATTAACTAATTGTAAGTATGTGTTTAGTTAATTAATGTTATTTACCCTTGCTTTGCATAGTTACGTACAGTTTTCTTTCATTTGATTTATAACTTTGCTAGTCACTGTAGTAAAGTTACAAGTTTTACTCTTAGTTTAGTATTATGTTAAGAGAGGTCGCATGTGTGTCACTTGTCGAATTGTAATGTAGACCAATAAGGAACAACGTCAACAAACTTCAAAACAAACGAGTAACAGTGCAACATGAGTGATCATGAATATTGTTTATTGGTGCGCGTTACTTTGTTCAGACAAGTTTTGGTTGTTTTTATGAGATTTCTTACTTAAAATATTGCTGTGCTTTGTTATTAACGGATTAATTAATTGTAAGTATGTGCTTAATTAATTATTCCTAGTTTTGCTGTTGGTGATTAGTATTTATGATGTTTTCTGTTTCTTGCGGCGTTTGTGTTGGTAAATTTCGTGGTGCTGTTGTGTGTTGTCATTGATAAACGTCCTTGTTCCTTGGCAACCACCCACATAACTTTAGTGGTTGTTAGCTTGTTGAAGGTGGTTCACATTTGTAGTTAGTGGCACACAGCAGCCAGGGGTTGGTTTTACGTTATTAATGTTTGCTTTGCGTTTTATTTTGCGTGTTTGTTAGGTTATGGTTAGTTTACTATATGTATGTGTGGTGTTTTGAACTTTTATTGTTTTGTGTTGGTGGTTTGTTTTTTGTTTCATTTCGATTGTTTCTTGAGTAGACTTTTTGTTTTTTTGTTGAGTTTAGAGGGATGGTCTTGCGGTAGGAGTTTAGAAAAGTTGGGACATTAAGAAAATAGAAAACTTAGAATTATGAGAATATAGGAAAAAATGCGAAACAGGTGCTGGTCGATAAATAGGTAGTAGTAGGTCGATGAGGGGTTGTTAAGTTTGAGGTGAATTACGAGTTACCACGTGTTTTATATCGATTTAATGAGAAATGAGTGAATATGTGTATAGATTGTGAGGGGAAAAGAAGAAAATAGAACGTTCGGAAACGGTGAAACGGGGACGTAAGTAATTGATTTGAAGGTTAGTTATAAGTAAATATTAGGTTAGGTATATTTTTAGGATTAAATATAAGGTTTGGTTTTTTATTCGTAGTTAAAATAATAATTGCCAGTCAGTTTAGTAAGTTTATGATTTGACGATGACTTGCTTCGGAAAATTAGCTATTACTTTTTTCTTAATTATCCGAATTAGCTTTTCTGATTTTTAAATGTTAGATAAAAAACTACTCTTTAATTTCCTTTTTGATTCAATCCTTAATTCATCTTCAAAGTATTTTATTTCTATCTTCTTCTAGTCTGTTTTTGCTTTAATTTAAAAATGTTCTGATTTGTCGAAAACAAGTTTTAGTAAATTATCCATAACTTCTTTCCTATTTACCCAAAATTACTTTTTTAATTTTTGAATGTTTGATAAGAAGCTACTTTTTCACTTGCTTATTGATTTAATCCTCAACTTTACTCTTAAGTATTATATTTTTGCCTTCAAAAATAGTCAATTTTGCTTCCTTTTAAAAATGTTGATTTGTCGATAACTGTCGGTTCAGAAAATTATCCATAACTTTTTTCTTAATTAACCAATTTCATGTTTCAATTTTCTAAATGTTAGATTAAAATCTATTATTTCACAGGCATTTAAATTCTATCTTGAATACATCCCTTAAATATTTTATTTTTACTCTCTAAAATAGCATATTTTTGCATTATTGTAAAACTATTTTGATTTGTCGAAAACATGTTTCAGAAAATGATCTATAACTTTATTCCTATTTTCGTAAAAGTACTTTTATAGTTTCTAAATGTTAGACAAGAATCTATTGTTTCACATGCATTTTGTTTCACTTATCAATTCATCCCCTAAGTATGTTATTTATGCTCTTAAAATAGTCAATTTTTGCATTTTTAGGAATATGCAAAATCAGCCATAACTTTTTTCTTAATTATCCAATTTCACTTTTTTTATTTTTTAATATTAGATAAATAGTTACTCTTTAGTGTGCTTTAAGATTTAATCTTCAAATTATTCTTTAATTATTTTATTTTTACTCTCAAAGACAGGCGAACATTGCATTTTTTTAAATTTTGATTTATCGAAAACTTTATTTGAAAAATGACCCATAACTTTTTTCCCATTTACCCAATTTTACTTTTATATTTTTTAAATATTAGATAAATAATTACTCTTTGGTGTGCATTAAAATCAAATCTTCAATTCATTGTTTTATTATTTTATTTTAACTTTCAAAGTCAGTCAAAGATTGCACTTTTAAAAATTATTCTGAATGTTCAAAAACATGCTTCTGAAAATTATCCATAACTTTTATCTTGTTTATCCAATTTCACTATTCTAATTTTTAAAATACACCTAAAAAGGTACTCCTTTAAGTACTTTTCAGTAAAATCTTCAATTTATCCTTAAAGTATTTTACTTTCACCCTCAAGGATAGTTAATATTTCCTTTCTTCCAAATAAGTTTGTTAAAAACTTACCAAAGTAAATTAGCCATAACTTTTTTCCTATCTATCCAATATTACTATTCTAATTTTTAAAATACACCTAAAAAGGTACTCCTTTTAGTACTTTTCACTAAAATCCTCAATTCATTCTTAAAATATTTTATTTTCACCCTCAAAGATAGTTAATATTTCCTTTCTTCCAAATAAGTTTCTTAAAAAAAACTTACCAAAGTAAATTAGCCATAACTTTTTTCCTATCTGTCCAATTTTACTATTCTAATTTTTAAAATACACCTAAATGGGTACTCCTTTAAGTACTTTTTACTAAAATCCTTAATTCATCCTTAAAGTATTTTATATTTGCTTCCAAAAATCACCATGAAAATTTAAATTTTCAAGCGTGTTAATGTCTTTAAAGCAAACAAAAATCAAACAATTACAATAAAAAAAAACAACAATATTTAGTAATATTTTGCAATTATTATTATATTAGTACTCAAAATAAAAAATTGTTATTTTTATTATTACCGACACAACAACAACAACAAATAGTCATTAATTAACGAATGTACACTAAAATTACTCAACTTGCACTAACTAACTAACTAAAAAAAACTAAAAAACTAAAGAAAAAACGAAGACGTACAAGTATAAAACAATAAATAAATATGATAAACAACAAAAAACAATTAAAACACCACCAAAGTCACTGTGACGTCATGTGGTAGTCACGCTAAACCACTTGCGTTCATTTGTTTCCACTGCGTCGGTGGCGCACACACACACACAAACAAATACACATACACAACAACATATTTTGTTTACTTTACACACATTTGGTATTTTCTGTGTGTATGTGTAGGTGTGTGTGTGTGGTGTGGGTAGATTACCTGTGCGGAGCACACGGCAATCGCGCGATTCGTGCACACTCGTCAGTCAGTTGTTTCGCTCGCGTCTTGTTGGTTGTCGCGTCCTGCTTTACCGTGCCGTATGGTGAACACGACCGACAACAAGTTTTATATTTTATTTTAACACAAGAACTAAGCGAGTACTGAGTAACAAACAAAGACTGTTATTCCACAACGCAAAGACGCTTAGTTTATTGAGTGAACTTAAAATAATTCAGTGACATTTTGCACATTAATAACTTGTTGAAAACAAACGAAACGAAGTGTTGTATTTTATTCGCTTGTTTTTCGTTTTGTTGATTTTATTTAGTGTGTGTGTGTTGTTAGGTTGTTACAGAAACAAAAGATAGTAAATAAAAAACAATTGCACACACTCACACAAGGTGGGTCGCGTTGGAGCACAAACAGAGAAAGAAAAGTCATGTGTGTGTGAGTGGTTTGTTTGTTATCTCAGTGCGCGATAAGAGCAGCGGATCGAGCACACACAACACTCGATGCGGTAATTCGGCGGATCGCCACGACCCACCCACGCGCTTTAATTGTTACCTTGCGGTTGTAAAATCGCAGTTTTCTGATTTAAGTTGCGAGACTTTACGTTGACTTGTGCGTATTGTTTTTCTTTTCTCGTTTCCGCTGTCAGTGTGTTTGTGTGGTGTGTGTTTATCGCGTATAAGTTTTAATAATTGGATTATCATTGGTGATTTTTTTTTGTTTCGTGGTGTGCCGACTGGTGTCTGGTTGGGATTATTATTTAATATCTGAGGTGAGTTTAGTCATTATTTATTTATTGGGATTGTTGTTGCAGTGCGAGTGTGTGTGTAATTTGTGGACACGATTGAAGTGCCAAATGTCAATGAGAAAGTTCTGATTGGAATTTAGGCGTTGCGAATTTATGATTTGTAAATGGCGAAATCGTGCAATTATTTGTTTAAATATTTCACAGCTTAATTGATGTAAAAATTATGGTAAATACGGTTAACGGCTGTTAGTGGGTTACAAAATTATTTATTCGGTTTGAAAGTGCTCATGTTTTTTATTATTTATTGGAGTTATTCATTGTTTTTTTTTTGTTGAAAAACGTAGTGGAATTTGACAGTTGTGTGTTAATGTTTTATATATTTTTGTTATTTCTGTGAATTTGGTGCGTTTTGTCACAAACAGGATTAGAACAAAATATGCATTCGTTTATTGGGAATAACTTTTGTTATAAATATTTTTTGAAATGTTTAGTATTAGTTGTAGTTTTTGGATGTTTTGTCTCAGAAAACATTGCGAAAATTAGAAGTTTGTAGTAGAGGTCGTGTAGTTTTTTGCGGTTTTAAGAAAACTGGTGCGTTTTATCAAAAAAGTTTTGCGGGATAAATATGCGTTAGTTAATTGGGAATAACTTTTGTTATTAACATTTTTTGATATTTTTAGTATTAGTTGTAGTTTTTTGAAGTTTTGAGTCAGAGAACATTGCGAAAATTAGAAGTTTGTAGTAGAGGTCGAGTAGTTTTTTGCGGTTTTAAGAAAACTGGTGCGTTTTATCAAAAAAAAATGTTTTTGGTAAAATATGCGTTACTTAATTTGGAATAACTTTTGTTATAAACATTTTTTGATATTTTAAGTATTAGTTGTTTTTTTTTTATGTTTTGGGTCAAAAAACATTGCGAAAATTAGAAGTTCGCAGTTGAGGTCGACTAGTTTTTTTGCGTTTTTAAGAAAACTAGTGCGTCTTAGCAAAAAGGTTGTAAGAATAAAATATGCGTGAGTTAATTAGGAATAACTTTTGTTATAAAAATTTGTTGATATTTTTAGTATTAGTTGTAGTTTTTTGATGTTTTCAGTCAGAAAACATTGCGAAAATTAGAAGTTCGTAGAACAGAGCTCGAGTAGTTTTTTGCGTTTTTAAGAAAACTGGTGCGTCTTATCAAAAAAAGTTATGACGGTAAAATATGCGGTAGTTAATTTGCAATAGCTTTTGTTATTAATTTTTTTTAATATTTTTAGTATTAGTTGTAGTTTTTTGATGTTTTGGGTCAGAAAACATTGCGAAAATTAAATGTTCGCAGTTGAGGTCGACTAGTTTTTTTTTGTTTTTAAGAAAACTGGTGCGTTTTATCAAAATAAGTTTGCAGAATAAATATGCGTTAGTTAATCAGGAATAACTTTTGTTATTAAATTTTTTTAATATTTTTAGTATTAGTTGTAGTTTATTGATGTTTTGGGTCAGAAAACATTGGGAAACTTTTGTGTTAGCAGTTGCGGTCGACTAGTTTTTTTGCGTTTTTAGAAAAACTGGTGCGCTTTATCAAAAAAAGTTATTAAGATAAAATATGCGTTAGCTGATTAGGAATAACTTTTGTTATAAACATTTTTTGATATTTTTATTATTAGTTGTAGTTTTTTGATGTTTTGTGCCAGAAAACATTGTAAAAATTTGGTGTTACTACTAGCAGTCGACTAGTTTTTTTCGTTTTTAGGAAAACTGGTGCGTTTTATCAAAAAAAGTTATCATTATAGAATATGCGGAAGTTAATTAAGATTAACTTTTGTTACAAACAATTCTCATATTTTTATTATTAGTTGCTGTTTTGTGACAGAAAACCTTGCGAAAGGTAACTATTAGCAATGGCGGTCTATTAGTTTTTTGCGTTTGCAAGAAAAATGGTGCGTCTTACAAAAAATATTATTAGAATAAAATATGCGTTAGTTAATTAGGAATAACTTTTGCTCTAAATATTTTTTGATATTTTTAATATTAGTTATAGTTTTTTGTTGTTTTGTGCCACAAAACATTGTAAAAGTTTTTTTACGTTTTCAGTAAAACTGGTGCGTTTTAGCAACAAAATTATTAGGATAAAATATGCATTAGGTAATTGGGAATTACTTATGCTATAAACATTTTTTGTTATTTTTAATATTAGTTGTAGTTTTTAATTGTTTTATGCTAGAAAACATTGTGAAACTTAGGTATTAGCAGTAACGGTCGACTAGTTTTTTGCGTTTTTGGGAAAACTAGTGCGCTTTATCATAAAAAGTTATTAAGATAAAATGAGCGCCAGTTAATTAGGAATCACTTTTGTTATAAACATTTTTTTATATTTTGAATATTAGTTATAGTTTTTTAATATTTTGTGCCAGAAAACAATGCGAAAATTAGGTGTTAGTGATGACAGTCTACTAGTTTTTTGCATTTTTAGGAAAACTGGTGCGTTTTATATAAAACTGTTATTAACACAAATTGTTTTTTACTTAATTATCTACAATTTTTGTTATAAACATATTTTAATATTTTTATTATTACTAGTAGTTTTTCGTTGTTTTACATCAAAAACATACTAAAAACAAACACTATTGATTTTTCTCAAATATGTAGTTAGTTTGATTTTAAAATTCTACATTTAATTTTAATTTCTCCATGTAATTTAACAACAATATTAACTTCTCACTTTTGTTTTTTTTATTAAATGCTTCAATTAATCGCTTCACTAATTACGTTTGGGCATTATACACAATAATTTTTGTTTCTGTTTATGTGCTCCATGCGCTTGATAATTGTATCATTAATTTAATTAAACGCGTCATACTCGTGCAGAGCGTGTAGCCGCATAACTCACCGCCCGATTTATATAATTAACGTAATTAAATGCGTGTATTATAAGTAATAGTAGTAATATTATTCGTATAGCAAGTAATCTTTTAAACAATTTTTAAACGTTTCCAATTGGCAACAAATACAAAGTATAAAAAATATGAACATTTACGACGATTATTGTTCGTTTACACGGTTAATTAATTTCGTTTCGTTTAGTTTCGTGTTTCATTTCGAATTTCTGCCATTTCGTAATTTCGTGTTTGACGAGCGCGCGTTTTCACTTTACATTGGTTAAAAGAAAAGACGCGCTTTAAATTGTATGTAATTGTATGCAATTTGTATGAAATTATATCATAAATAATGTGATTGTGAACAGTATTGGTTGTACTACAATACGTTTATAATCAAATTATAATTTTGACAAGCAAGTCGTAAAATTGTTCACGCAAAACTTGATTTTTTAGGAAAATAAAATGAATTTTTAGGAAAACCTGTAGGTTTTATCATTATTCAGTTAAAATGTTTATTAGTTCATTTGGTACACTTTTGTAATTAACATGTATTAATATTTTTATTATTACTAAAAGTTTTTGTTAATTTTTTATAAAAAAAATAAAGGAAAATTAGGTGTTACTAATTTCGGCCTATTAGTTTTTAGCGGTTTTAGAGAAATTGGTGTGTTTTATCAAAACAGTTATTAAGTAAAATTATTTACTAACTAATTAGGTATAACTTTTGTTATAAACATTTTTTAGTATTTTCATTATTACTATAAGTTTTTGTTAGTTTTATTTCTAAAAACATGAAAAAAAATTGGTGTTACTAATGACAGTCAGTGAGTTTTTATCGATTTTAAGAAAACTGGTGCGTTCTACCAAAAAAAGGTACTAAGATAAAATGTTCGCTAGGTAATTAGGTATAACTTTTGTTACAAATATTTTTTGATATTTTAATTATTACTATAAGTTTTTGTTAGTTTTATATCAAAAAACGTGGGAAAAATTAAGTGTTAGTAATGTCGGTTGATTAGTTTTCGATATTTTTAGAAAAACTGGTGCGTTTTATAAAGAAAGTTACTAGGTTAAAATGTTTATTAGTTAATTAGAAATAACTTTTGTATTAAACATTTTGAATATTTTTGTTATTAATATTATTTTGTTGTTAGTTTTATATCTAAAAACATGGGAAAAATTTGAGGTTAGTAATGACGTTCGATTAGTTTTTGGAGTTTTTTGAAAAACTAGTGCGTCCTATCAAAAAAAGTTACTAAGATAAAATATTTAATAGCTAATTAACAATAATTTTAGTTAAAAACATTTTTAATATTTTGATTGTTACTAATAGTTTTATGCTGCATTCTATCAAAAAACATAGGAAAAATTAGGTGCTACTAATGTAGGCTGATTAGTTTTTACCGTTTTTTGAAAAACTGGTGCGTTTTTTTAAAGTTAGTAAGATTAAATGTTTACTAGCTAATTACAAACAACTTTTGTTATATACATATTTTAATATTTTTTATTGTTACTACGAGTTTTTGTTAGTTTTATATCTGAAACGTGGAAAAAATTAATAGTTAATAATATCGGTCGATTAGTTTTTAACGTTTTTAGAAAAACTGGTGCTTTTTCTCAAAAAAGTTATTACCATAGAATGTTTATTAGCTAATTACAAACAACTTTTGTTATAAACATATTTTAATATTATAATTATTACTATAAGTTTTTGTTTGTTTTATAACTAAAAACATGGGAAAAATTTGGGATTGGTAATGACGTTCAATTCGTTTTTGCAGTTTTTTGGAAAACGCACTAGTTCTATCAAAAAAGTTACCAAGGTAAAATATTTATTAGTTTAATAAGAATAATTTTCTTTGAAAACAATTTTAATATTTTGATTATTACTAATAGTTTTATGCTGCATTCTATCAAAAAACATCAGAAAAATTTGGAGCGACTAATGTCTACCGATTAGTTCTTACCGTTTTTTGAAAAACTGGTGCGTTCTACCAAAAAAAGGCACAAAGATAAAATGTTTATCAGCTAATTACAAACAATTTTTGTTTTAAACATTTTTTGATATTATCATTATTACTATAAGTATTTGTTAGTTTTATAGAAAAAAAACATGTGAACATTTTGTAGTCTGTAATGACATTTGATTCGTTTTTAGCGTTTTTAGTAACGTACAAGTTCTATCAAAAAAAGTTACTAAGGTAAAATATTAATTAGTTTATTAGAAATAACTTTAGTTATAAACATTTTTAATATTTTTATTATTACTTATAGTTTTTGATAATTTCATGCCAAAAGAACATGGAAAGATAAAGTATCACTAATGTCGGTCGATTAGTATTTAACGTTTTAAGAAAAACTGGTGCATTCCATAAAAAAAGTTATTAAGTTAAACTGTTTCTGAATTAATAACAAACAAATTTGTTTAAACAGTTTCTCGATTTATTAATTTAAACAAAAGTTATTGATGAATTAATTAATAAAAGTGTCATTTCGGTGTGTACAGTTTTTAGTAGGTTTAGTTTAGTACTGTTCAACTTAAATATTTATTTTGACACCACACCAATCTGATTATTGTTTTGTATGTACGCGATTACGCTGATTACTGATTACACGTAGGTTTATTGTCGGAGCCATCAATTTTATTACTCTCGCATGACTCAACGAACGTCACACGAACAATCTTAACATTCGGTAGCGGATTTAATACGTTTAATCAAATTTTATTTAAATTTATTTAATTTTTTTATTTTTAAACTCTTAAGTTAGGTTAAGTTAATTTAAGGGGTTAGGTTTCTAGAATTTATATAAATTCATATTTTTTTAGCTTAAACAATATTTTATAATCATAAAAATAGTATGCTGTTTGATAGGAAATAATTAATTTAAAAAAAATGATTGATTTTACTACAGCGTCGCCATTTTTAAGTTTACCGGGCTAATAACTCTGACAATTTTCAACCGAATGACTTTAAATTTAGAATATATCTTGGAATATACATTGACTTTTCCAGTCTGTAAGATTTTTGCGATATATTGCATAGTTCATTAGTTATTAACAATTAAATGAACATTTTTTTAAGAAACATTTTTCTCTTTTTATTTTAAAAATACGCCGCCATTTTGACCAATCATTATATTGCAAACATTTTCTGTATTTCTAAAGTAGATCTAATATAGAATCATAAAAAATGTTTAGTTTATTATTATAATAATAATTCTAGAAGCTATTTGCCAGGCCATGGACCCTGACAAAAAAACACGCCATGGCAAAACCGCCGTACAGCCGCCATTTTGAAATAAATAACTCCCAAAAAATTATTTTAATTAGTCACTAACATGTATAATAAAATTACATTAAAATTATTTTGTTTTGTTGCGGTATTTCTGAAAAAAATAAACTTTTTTGCGATCTCAAGAGTGGCCTAACGCCTTAAGTCAAGTGTTGCGTGTTTGTAACAACGTAACTTTAAACTATTCAAACCCCGAGAATATTTTAAACACAAATAAAACCGTAGTAGTTAAACAATAAACAACAAGATGAACAAACGTTCGAAAAACGTTGCAATGCGTATTTTATAAAATGACAGAATAATGCGCATGCGTAACTCTCTTTCTCGCAACACAACACAAAACAAACGAATTTATATTCGTTCGCGCGCGTATTCCACGTAATTGTTCATACTCGTTGGTATTTTTCCGAATCCTGGGATTTGCGCACAGATTACCAGACACGACGCGCTAATTACGTGTTAATTGCGTTAAATGCCTACTCATGCGAATTAAATCACGGCACGACACGACAATGATACATCTGAGAATTATTTTTTCGGTTACGTTTTTATATTACGTCAAACTGCAAACTTAAAAAAATATAAACAAAAAAAAACAAACAAAAAGAAAAAGTTGTTGATTTTTTTCTCATCCACAAAAACAAGGAAATATTACATAAGTTTAGTGTTTATTTTAATTTAAATTTTTCGGCCATAAATTTTCAAACAGATGGTAAATAAATAAATAAATGAAAGTACTTTTAAGATTTACTTTCAATTTTTTGGGTTTAGTTTAGTTTTTTTTTTTGGTTAATGTTAGTTTAGGTTTAGTGAGATTATTTTTTATTATGTTATCTATTTGTTTAATTATAATAGTGATAGGTACTTAGATAATTCTTATCTTTGTTTGATTATTTTAATAATGTGCAATTTAAAGTGTACAGATTTGTTTCATTTGTTTATTTGTAGGTTAAAACATTAATAACTAAAATGTTAACCAAAATTAATTTTTTTAATTTTTAAATTAAAATTAAAAACGTCATCTCTTAAGGGTTTTTTGTTTCAAATTAAAATTCATCCCTTAAGTATTTTATTTTTGTTCTCAAAGTATGACAATTTTGTTTACTTAAAAAGTTTGGTTTGGATGAAACATACTTTGGAAAATTAGCCCTAACTTTTATCCTAATTAATCAATTTCACTTTTACAATTTTTAAAATATAAGTAAAGAGGTAATCTTTCCGATGCACTTTGAGTGAATGCAAAATTCATCCCCTATTATTATTTGTATCTTCAAAGTTTGACAATTTTTGATTTATCCGAAAATATGTTTTGTTTACTTGAAAACATGCTTCGGAAAATTAATCCTAACTTTTTTCTCAATTAGCCAATCTTAGTTAACTAATTTTTAAATTATATGTAAAGAGGTAATCTTTCCAATGCACTTTGAGTCAATGCAAAATTCATCCCCTAAATATTTTATTTGGGTCTTCAAAGTTAGACAATTTTTGATTTTTTAAAAACATATTTTGTTTAC
>JARJDS010035745.1:0-11249 GCA_030264155.1 Atheta pasadenae | reverse complement strand
TCTCTGGTTACTTCCGGCATAATCGTAATGCACCCCAATCACAGATCGCTAACAAACGCGTCGCGATATTAACAATTCATACTTTTTAATGCGGTCTGTGACGCTGAGTTAAGTATGTATCTAGGTAGGGAAACAGGCAGGATCATTTATCATATTATGCGCCTTAGTCTTAAGTACCATTCTTTCCCTTTCTCGTGTGAATGTATGCGTTTAGTTGTAAGTTAGCTATTCTAATTGTTTTCCGTTTCAGAAGGATTCGCGATTTTAGTCCGCGTTTTAGGAAAATCGTATTAGGACCTTCCTTTCCTTTACCTCCTTTTTTTATATTAATTAATATATTGTGTTTTATTCCAGGTTGTTTTAATCATTTTTTCCAGGTTTTATTAATTAGGGCAGTGCTCTTTCTTCCAAGTAACTTTATAGTAAATCACTTGATTTGCATTGTTAATCACGTTTCATTTAATTTTATTACAAACACATTAATTAGTTAATTAATGTGATTTTGATTTATCTCTACCGTTTTTACAGTCATTTACGTCATATATGAGCAAACTGCCTAATTATTTTTTTAGATTATTTTAATTTGTTTATTTATTGATAGTTTATATTTATTCTTGTGTTTTGTGTGAATGAATGAGTTCTTTCCCCCTTAAACTAATAACTTGATTTCTCTTTTAGATACAATTTATGTAATAAATAAAAACTGTATATTGAATTAATTTATCGTAGCATCGTATTTAACGTGTATGCAATTGCATACTGTGCGACCCTGCGCTGCGCGTAGAACATATTGAAATGAAAAACAATTTGTACTAGTATTTTTAATTATTATTACCCATTATTACCAAATACAAGCAATAACTTAGCTATGAAAAAATTGCGTTGAATTGCACTTTTTTTTTATTTAAAAATATGTTTATGTTGCCTTTTTAATTTTGGAATTTGAATTTACAAGTTTTGTTTTAAAAATGTTTGCAGAGTTTATTCTTATTAATTGTGATTTATTTATATTCCATGCTTATAAATAATTTCAAAATTAATTGTACATTTTCACGATGGATCCATTTTATCTATATGATTTCACACGCCTTTTAAAGCATTTTAGAGTTTGATACTGTTTGGTACCACTTGGTACATGGCAGTGCATCTAGTTGCCTTGGTTGTGTTTTGATTCAATTCAAACAAACATTGTGTTTTCTACATCGCGGTGCATTTTGCCCGAATTGATTTAACAAAACATTTCTTAATCACTCAACGAAATGGCGGTATGTACTCAATATTTTTTGAATTTCTTATAATAACTTGTACGAACCTAAATCACTTTATTCTCAATTTTAATTCGGTATATAATTCTAACCTCAATTTACACACGCTTGTCTGCTTTTAGACGGCAGCAGCAGCTAAAGTCGCCGAAGTGCGTGAAATAACTCGCATTGAACGCATTGGTGCTCATTCTCATATCCGTGGATTAGGCCTAAATGAATCTCTGGAAGCTCGCCATGTATCACAAGGCATGGTTGGTCAAATGACTGCTAGACGAGCAGCTGGAATTGTTCTACAAATGGTGAAAGAAGGCAGAATTGCAGGAAGAGCTGTACTACTTGCTGGGCAGCCTGGAACAGGCAAAACAGCAATAGCTACTGCACTTGCCTCATCGCTTGGTTTAGACACACCATTCACCAGCATGGCAGGCAGTGAAATCTTCTCACTTGAAATGAGCAAGACTGAAGCTTTGACTCAAGCCATTCGTAAATCTATCGGCGTGCGCATCAAAGAAGAAAGCGAAATAATCGAAGGTGAAGTAGTAGAGATACAAATTGAACGTCCTGCAACCGGCGAAGGCAACAAAGTTGGTAAACTGGTGCTCAAAACCACAGACATGGAAACAGTTTATGATTTAGGTGGTAAAATGATAGACAGTATTCTTAAAGAAAAGGTACAATCAGGAGATGTCATCACCATTGACAAAGCAACAGGAAAAATCACCCGATTGGGAAGATCTTTTACACGCGCTCGGGATTACGATGCCACCGGACAACAAACGCGTTTTGTGCAATGTCCTGAAGGAGAGTTACAAAAACGCAAAGAAGTCGTGCATACTGTAACCCTTCACGAGATTGACGTGATCAACAGTCGTACACACGGCTTCCTAGCACTATTCTCCGGAGATACCGGTGAAATTAAACCGGAAGTTCGTGAACAGATCAACGGTAAAGTTGCAGAATGGCGCGAAGAAGGCAAAGCTGAAATCATTCCCGGTGTTTTGTTTATTGACGAAGTGCATATGCTTGATATCGAATGTTTTTCGTTCTTAAATCGTGCCCTGGAAAACGAAATGGCCCCAATTGTGATGATGGCCACCAATCGGGGAGTTACGCGTATCCGCGGTACAAATTACAAGTCTCCACATGGAATTCCATTGGATTTGCTCGATCGTATGATTATCGTTCCGACTACGCCGTACGAAGAGAAAGAACTGAGGGAGATTTTGAATATTCGCTGCGAAGAGGAAGATTGTCAATTGACCGACGACGCGTTAACGGTATTGACACGCATCAGCTTTGAGACATCTTTACGGTATGGCATTCAGTTAATCACCACGTCGTACCTGATTGCTAAGAAACGTAAAGCGACTGAGGTGGAAGTCGAGGATGTTAAACGAGCATACGAGCTGTTCTACGACGAGGGACGATCCGTACAGTTTTTGAAGGAATATCAACAGGAGTTTATGTTTAATGAACAAGACGCTGAAGATGTTGATATGGATGTGAAGTAAAACATTCTCAGGAGAGGGGGAAGGGGGATGGGTACAAATATTTTTTTAAATTGCGATTACTTTTGAATTTTAAATAGATTAAACAAAGTTGTAAACCATTTTTTACCAGATGTGACTTGCAAAACAGAAATTCTATTCCAAAATCTTATCACTTTGTTATGAATTCGCTTCTTCCATGCGGCTTTGGTTGCTTTCGGTTTCAAAGCATATGTTTTCAATACATTATATTGGTTCATCGCGAAACAATGTTTCGCCAGCATGTTAAAGTATATGTACGCAATTATGGAAGATGTAGTTGTTTTTAATCCAGTTAGACATTGCAGAAAACGCAGATCACAATCACAGTGAGACCTTAAAAGTCAAGGTTAGCTTTATTGGTTGGTTTTCACTTTTGTTTGGTTGGTGTCGATGTACTCACATTGTAATGGTCGAATTATTGCACAAATCAGGGGCAGTGCCGATATTTTTCACACAACTACCTGCTGGTAGGCACACCGGGCACATATCGTGCGACCTGCAGCAGGAATCTTCCGCACTATGCACTCCCAAGTCCTCGTAATGTTTCGCACGGTTTCCAAAACCACACCAATTTGTTCCTGGATATATCAACATGTTTTTCATAAAGTTCTGCCACTTTTCATAGAATGTTTTCGACGGAATGTCGTTGTGTCTTTCCCAATCGCACCAGCGTTTCAGGTGATTGAATTCACTTGTTGAAACTAACGTGTAGCTTCCTTCAGGCCACCCTGCACCAACGGGAAGTTGATACATTTTGCAAGTCAACGCGTGGCATCTATTCCGCTCACAAAGACGACGCTTGTTTGGTATTTGGGACATCCATAGATAAGTTTCCTTTCCCTGGTTAGCAGGTTGCTGTTTAAATAATACACTTACTTCACGTGTTGATGATAATAACACCGGCCATGCTACAATAAACGCAAATATAATGCATGTCGCATTGACCATGTTTCGCGGCACAGAGTCAAGTTGATTAAGATGAGATCGAATTAATCGCGGCCGGGGAGCAACAACCACGACCCACCTACTAATGTGATTGGATCGTTACGGTTCCGATGAAAGTGCAAATTTCGCGCGACAATTATGAATCTAAAGATGGCACCTTGTGCGAAAAGAAACAAAGAAAGTTATTACGCTTATAACTCTCGTCCAGGACGACAATACAATTTATACTATAATAATTTGTTGAAATACAATTATTTACATACATCTTTAAAATTGTAATTCCACGGGTGTTTGTCTGCGTGTGTGTATTAAACTGTATTTATATTTTGCTAATTCAATTTATATCATAATATTTCATGATAAATAATTATAAATATGAGTTTGACAAAATGAACTGTCCATCTACGCGTTGATTCAATTCAAGTAGTAATTGTATTCCTCAAACACTAGAAATATATGTTGTGTATTTTCAATTTTACAATTCTAAACTTTGTTTTTTAAATTTTACTTTTCAATATTTCAATAGTTCGTTTTCTCTATTATATACATATTTTGGAATGCCTACCATTTACCATTACCATCAACTCAAATTCCGAAATGTTTTTGAACGCAGACAGTAACAAGCTTTGAAAAAACTAAAAACAAAACCACGTGTCACATCACACAACGATTCTGCTCCATCTTTCTTTTCTAACACACTACCAATATAACAGACGTACGATATTTGTTTATAACATAATTAATAATATATACGATAAAAGAATAAAGTTAATATTTGCAACATAAAGTTTTTCTTTCCTCTTAAGTTGTGGTGAGTGTCTTCTGCGTGTTAGGCAATGATAAATAAGATATTGATAGTTAAAATATTAATTAATAATAATAATGAACGTAATAATAATAGTAATAGTCGCGCGCGATTACAGTTTTGGGCCGATTTCGATAAGGCGCATAAGGTTACAAAAAAGTTCAGTTGTACTTCTAAACTAAACCAGCAGCGTTGCCTTGGTATTGTCTGTCTGATCTTCTGTTGCTTGTATCGGTCGGCGGCGGCTTGCGGCGAAGCACAGCTTGCTTACATGCCATATCCTTGGTATTGCATCTGATGGTTGTACCCCGGCTGAGGCATGTAGGGCTGTTGGGGCGCGTATCCTTGCGCGCCGGGCGGAATACCTTAAACACACAACACACGCAATAAACAACAAGTCATTATTTAAGCAGCAGGAAAAAGCAAAGGAAAATCGCGAAAAATAAACAAAACTACACTGGTCAATAAGCGTATCGTTATTTGTTAAAATTGGTTTTAATCTTATGATAAAAATTTCTTGCTTTTTTTCTTGGCCAGTGTTATCAATAAGTAAGCGCAACACACCAAACACCTACTTAACTACATGAATAGTTGCTTAATTGAAGCTTGAAGAGTGTGAAGAGTCGAAGGAAGGAGGTGCTAGTAAAAAAACATCATGGTGTACAGATACACAATGCGTGACTTCAATTCTCGTTCGTTACTTACCCATGCCAGGTCCTGCCGTTAACATGAGTTGCGGTTCGGCCATCATCATTGGCTTGTTCGTTTCGTGTTGCTCGGCCTCAGTCTGGCGCTGGGCGTCGGACTGCTCCAATTTTTCCACCTTCTGAGAGAGCTCGCGTGTGACTTGAATCAAGTAGGGCATCGCAAAGTCCATGATTTTGTGACGCCAGGCGAGTTCTAATATAACGTCCGGTCGTAACAAGTCGTAGCACTGTAAACAGATTACGTTTTGTTTTAATAAACGCGTCAAATTAAATTAATTGAATGTATTACCTGATATAAACATGCTGAAAAGCAATCGAATGCCTTTCGTTCCAAAAACCAAGCCAGCAACTCCTCCGCCAATTCTCCTTGACGCGACTCTGCCGTATACTCCATTGCATCTCGGAATAGCTTGTCCTTTTTGCACAACTCCACGCTCTGCTTCCACCTGTTATTGCCCTTGTACAAATAAGCAGCAATGCGTCTAAACTCAGTCAACTCATGCTTCTCCAAACTCTGCGCCAAACCAATATTGTCGAAATTATCAAACGCGTCAATCGAAGTCCGCAGTCCCTGGAAGTCCTCCTCTTCAATCAAAAGATTATTCAACGCTTCATTAATCGCTTTATTGTTCAAACTCTGCACACTGCGCAAATAACTCTTCACCAATTGCAAATGATTGGTTTTGGTGAAGAATTGCACGGCGCGTGAATGGTCCATCCTCGGCGCCAACACCAACAACAAATCGTTTAACAACAGCGGCTTATAATCCAAATAAAACTGAATCGCTTTGTAGTACAGCTCAATATTGGCCACTTTGGTGATGATATCCTTAAAGTGTCCCTCGCGCCAAGCCTCTGTCGGGTGCGTCATCATCGCCAGAACAGCATTATCATACTCCTCGTATTTATCGTACAAGAAAACAAGTTCGGCCCACAAATGCGCCTGCTCAGCCGCTCGCAGCACTTTGGGGATGTTAACACGCGACCAGAACAACTCCAAATGTTCGCGCATTTTCCCCGGCTTGTATTTACTATACAAAATCGCCAGCTCAGTAAACATTCCCATATGCGCACGCTCCAAGCCCAAAGCCGCCTCGAGCAATCCAATCAATTCCTCGAAATATCCCCTGTCCTGATAGTAATTGATCAAATCCTGCAGCTCGTCCGCATGGACCACAATATGCATACCGCACATCTGCGCCAGTCGAAATTCTTCCGCATCGACGCATGCAAAGCACACCTCCTTCCAAGTGCGCGTAGAATTAGCTTTACGTGCGCCATCGACAGCACCTTGGAACTCCTTCAAGTGCACCAAGGTGATTGCAAGTCGCGCGAAGTTACTGACATTGTTATACAACAACTTGGCGGCGTCGTACATTTTATCGTCAAAGCACCGATCGCCAATTTTCTGAATATCCGCATGATTAGGACCGCTGATAAATTCTTCCAAATCAGCCAAACGTCCAGTCTTAGCATACGAGTAAATCAACTCAGATTCCACATAACTTTCGCGCGCCTTTTTCCTCGCCATTTGCAAGTAGCGCACTAAATCCTCCCAGGAATTCGACTTACTGGCAGTTTCCACCACGGCCATATACGCCGACGGATCATCGGCCTTGATGTACGAATCAATGGCTTCCTTCACCATACCGCCCTGCAGCTGGGCTTTAGCCAACTGGCTCCAAACAGCCGGCTCGTTACATCTTTCCGCAAACTCGTACGCTCGATCCAAATTGTTCACTTGCTCAATCAAAACCTGAATAGCGCTGGTATTAACGTCAAACTTCTTAAAGATAGCAAACGCTTCTTCGTACAAATGACTATTAATCGCGATATTAGCAATGTCGGGAGCGTCATAGTTATCCAACCGATTGATGTAATCCATCACACGCGTAGTATCAGCCTTGATAGCTGTTAGAATCAACAAGTTCTGCAAATTCCTATGGTCCGAAAACACGGAATTATCCAACACTACCTTCTCCAACAATTCAATCAACTCGTTGGGCAAATCAGCTGTCATGAAAGCTTTAACAGTTATGGAAATATCCTCGGGATCCTGCGTCTCGCTGAGTGCAGTCTGCACGACTTGATCAATCAATTGCCGCCTATAGGGATTAGTTTCGATTAAAACCTCCGCCCACAATTCAGGATCTCTCCTGCGCACCAAGTACCTCGCTTCGGATTTAAACAACGAGTTTTCGTTACAAACAGCAATCAATTCTCTATCGCATTGGCCACGTTCATAAGCCACAAACGCGAGATGCGGATCGCGTTTTTCACAGTACCTGCCCACCACGCGCGAATCATAGTATTGATTTTCCTTCAAAAATCTTTCGGCATTATTATTGGCGTCAATATAAATCTTTGCCAACGCATTGTGCGTCGCTGGTTCCACGCAACCCTCATGAAAACGTGATTCCAACCACGGCAGTAACAACTTTAATCTGTTACGCTTCTCCACTTCTTCGACCAACTCATCGGTGCTAAACTGACCACGCACGACCAGAATCAAATTCTTGATTATATCCTCCGAACAATCGACATCTAACAATCCGCCGACAACCACCGGAAGCCTTGATGGATTCACCTTTTGTACATAAATCTCGATATACTTTTGCAGCGAATTCCTGTAGAGATATAGCACCAGGTCATGAACGAAATCAAAACGATCGCAGACAATAATCAACGGTAATTGATCAGTCAACTTCGCTTCCTTCAAAAAGTTTTTCACCCTTTCCGCGTTGTAACAATTACTTTCACGACAAATACGCTCGACTTCCTTGATTTGCCCGGTCTTGCACGCTGATTGGATATATTTAAAGTGCACCTCTTGGTCCTGGCTAAAGTTAACAATGCTCCCCAGGAAGTAGAATAACCCTTCGTAAGACTTGAAGCTTTCAAACAAATCAATCAACGCTTTAGTCGTCAATTGTTCATGGTATTTGGTGGCAATCTGCACGCAAATTTGTAAATTCTGACGTATATTAGCTGTTAACATGGCTTTCAAACATTCCAAACTATCCTCCACACTTAGAGTTCCAAAGAAACCCACCAACCAATCAACAGATAACAAATGAGTATGCACCACTGCGCGTTTGATATCATACAAATCAGTGTAATGCTCAAGGGCTCGTTGTAGCAACCCTGCTTTCTCGCAAAGTTGCGCAACGTGCGCGCGATCATAATGCGTAAACATATTGTTGCCCAAGATGGCGTCGGCTACTTGCGGCGCAGACATTAAATTCATCTCCAAGAGTCGGGTCTGCAAATGTCCCTCAGAGGGCCGGTTGTTTTTTAACGCGTCCAACAAGAAAGCCGTGCATTGCTGCACCATGTTTTGTTCCATGAAAATATCGACGATTTGATTGATATCCGCCAGCGGTTCTTCGTCCGCCACCAGCATGGAAGCAAACGCCGCGCCTTGTTCGGGATTCGTACGCATTACGGAACGTAGCAAGTAAATATAATCGGGAGTGTAGCTTACTTTTTTCGCGTAGATGACAATCTTTTGGAACTGGCCGGTTTCGGCAAAGCATTGAATCACTTTGGCCGGAACATTCGCGCGCAAATACACCGCAAGCGCATACGATGGTTCGGCTTGTTTGACGAGATCGCCTAACTCCTCAGAGCACTCGAGCTTTTCGTCTTTGAGCCACTTCTCTAAGAGTTGTTTACGGCCTTGTACGAGGACAGGCTTAACAAGTTCTAAAGATTCGTAACGGTTTAGTTTACCTTGATCTAGAAGAATGCCGAAGTATTGCAGCAGAGGACTGTTTTGTCCACTAGGAGCTTGCACTTGTTGGAACATTTGAATCGTAGAAGGCGTACGCAGAATACCTTTAGGCGCGTTAGCTGCTACTTTAGCAGCTTCGGCGTATTTCCCACTTTGGAACAACATCTGGAATTTACTGCTGAACAATTCCTCGGCGCCGGCTAAATCATTCCGCGCTGCTAGTCGCAGGGCAAGGTCTGGGTTTTGCAGGGAAATGTTAACGTATCGGACGATACATTCTTCATCGACAGACACAGACAGGACTTGTCCGCGCCGATTCACGCCGATAATACCCCCGGTTGCCTCGTGCGGAGCTGTAACGAAGATGGTCTCGCTGGAGATGCGGTTCATATAGATGTTTGTAGCTGTTTCAATGTCGTACAAATGGATGTAGCCGTATTTGGTGATTAAATAGATGCAGTCGTACTTGGCTGACACTTGCATCGCGACGGGGAAGTCATTGGCTGCTTCAGGGGGGAAGAAAACATCTACAGTTTTCTTTTGGAAGGGTTGATTGCCTGTAGGACTTTGGCCCACCTAAAATGAGCAATTTTTGAGTACACTTGTTAAAAAAAAAAGTTAGTCACCATATACCTCAATAATATGTAATTTACCACCTTGCGGCGTTCGCACAGCAAAGCAGAAAAGGGTTGAAGGTTCCGGGTTACCTTCCATTTTAAACGTTGCAAAGGAGGCGGCATGACCTTCAATCGGTTGGGAACATTTGCGTTCTACGGAATAAAGCTGCATGTTACCAATGACGCGGTTTTGTTGCGCACTGATGCCGACCAAAAGCAACCAATTTTGTTTGGGGTCGCATCGATAGTTGATTATCTGAGCTCCATTCAATGAGGAATGTCTACAAATTTTAATTATTGGTGAAAACATGTAAACATTTACACAAACAATATATTGACATACCTTTCAAACATTTTTACAGGAGTAGAATCACCCTCCATTGACCAATGGTAAACCGCCGTTTCAGTAACAAGCGCAAGGGAGTTTAACGAAATCCACTTCCAAAACACAACATCTTCAGTCATTAAATGTGCCTTCATCTTAGACTTCATCTCAATATTAAAGATCTGTAGGGTTTTTTGTGTTTCCACGCCGGATTTGCCCTTTAACGCGATAACTTTTGACGCAGGGTTCATAATAGCGCTCTCAGCTGTAATTGGCCTGCGGATGGGGTTGGTAGGATCGGCCATATCGATAATTACCACCTGCGAGGTTTCGCCCACTTTCTCGCGAACGCAGATGAATTTGTCGCTCTCCATCGTAAGAGAAGCGAACGAAATGTTCGTCATGTTAATGCCGACATTTGTGAGCTAAAATTCCAAGAATTGAATAGTTTTAATTGCATTTCATAGTAAAAAACAAAAGAACATCGTTTGAGAATCATCATTAGGTTATGTTCTGTGTGTGTGTACGCCCCCCTGACGTAGCAATTTCTGTGTATTAAACGTAATATGCGCGTATTGGGTGTGTGCTTTGTGTACTCATCCATGCGAGATAAACATAACGTAATTGAATTGTAAATGTAAATTAAGCACGTACCTGCAAATGCTCCTGGAATTTGATGGGTAGCAGCGACATTTTGTACACTTTTTCAAGACTCACAAGTGTAATGAATATGTGCGATCGCGGCCAGCAGTAGGTCACGCACGCACCCCGACTGAGATCGGCGTATCGGGTCGATTTCGCGCTTCGCCTCCTCCTGTTGTTCGGCCTGCTATCTGCAGTCTGTGTCCTGTACGCACCGCTCTCTTCGCGACTCCTCTCGGTATCCGGCCGAGTTGCTTGGTTACAAACGCCACCCGATGCACGGTGTTAACTTAACACCCTTCCGAACAAACGACACTTGACGTCTTCAAAATGGTCGTTTGCCAGTCTTCGGTGCACTTTGCCTGCGGTGCGCTGCGTCTTCTTCGCCGCCGACTGTTTCGCCTCGAATGCGCTTGCGCAGCAGCGCTTACAATTCCTACACCGCCCCACAAACGTCAATCGTCTTTGGATATGCCACCGCCGGTATGCAATTATCTCGCGAACAAAACACAATACAGTGTGGAGGATAGTTTAGTACGTTTTGCTAAGTTATTTGCTGGATTTAAGTACAAATAGCGCTGTGGTAGCATCGATTTTTTACGCATTGATAGAAAAACATAAAGAACTAAATGATCATGCGATGTCATCGCCACCTGGCATACGTGCACTTGTCCTGTCAGC
>JARJDS010035727.1:0-20634 GCA_030264155.1 Atheta pasadenae | reverse complement strand
TTGTAAATTACAAATGGCATAGTTTTAAACTGCGCCCATCCACGGCCATCCAGGATCAATGAAACACGCACTCGTGACTACAATCAACTCAGACTAACAATTGTCAATTGTCATGGAATGCAGTGACAAAATGGTGGAATTCAATAGATCCCGCAAGTTAGTAAAACCTACGAGTACCTAAAACGTTTTCGGTTATAAATAAACAATATCACAATAAATATTGTAATTTATTGAGTGTCTAGTCAATGTTTGATTAATATTCAAAATTGAAAAAAAAAGAAACAACACAATTGAATATTTGTTTTGTTTTCTTTTGTTTTTTTACATGTACGTCAAGTACGTCGACGTCAAACTAAACACCGTTTTTTTATCAATCATTCAACCTTATTCTATTTACAAATGATAAGATAATTGAATCCCGGAGTAATTTCAAATTAATCACAAACCTTTGTGATTAAAAGTAAACTTCGATTGATCATCTGTCACAATCTGTCATTTGTTCTAAATGTCTAAATAAATCTTAACCTATAAAACTAACAAAATGACACACAACTTAAATTTTAACTAAAAATTTCCATTCTTCTTATTCGAGTTATAAGTTAAAAGTATACAAAACTAAAACCGTAATCTTCTTCAATATAAAGTGCTAAGTTTAAGTTTAGGGTCAGGTATTCGTGTCATTAGACATTAACACCCGCCCAGAAGGTATTCCGGTCATATCAGTCAACAGCCAAGACGCAGGTCGTTCAATATTTGAAGACTAAATAAACCAACGCTTTCCTAATTTTTGTACGCCTTGTGTGTTTACCCAAGTCGTACACGTCCACATGGATGATGTTCAAGGTGAAACCTTATCGACGTGGTTAAAACCGTGAAAAGACTGACATCGAAACCGACGAAACCGTAAAATGTGTATTTAGGTAGTCTGGGATCTCAACGAAGGGATTGATAGCTATAGATTGGTAATCATAAATTTGGGTCCATCCAAATGGGGGTAAGACAAATACAAAAGAAGAAAGAAGACTTATAGTTTGTCCCTTTATCAAATATTATTTCTTTTGACGCGTTTATTCATCTGGTGACTTTGATGACTAGGGATTTAATCATTTCTAAGTGTTCCTTCCAGGAATTATGATTATTAAGTTATGAATATACCATGTGTTTTGTAGGTAAAGTTTGGTTATGTTTTGTTTTAACCTGACTTCTTGTTTTACGCTTGTAGGACGTATTCTTTGTGCATTTTTGTTCTTTGCAATAACATTCTGCATGTGAAGCGTTCCTACTGCTTGTTCTTTATGTCTTTAATCATTTAATCATGATGTGTTTTGTTGATTTATGTAAATCAAATTGATTGCAACTTTTCCAACTTGCTGGTCACGTCTCGCAGCCGTAAATCGCAACCTCGTAATGCACGTTGGGGTAAAGTCTGTGTTAGACGACGAAGAAGTCGAAGAAGAAGAAGAAGACAAGCGTCCTCAGGTTGTTGCGCGCCGTGTGAATATCGCCAGGTTCTCACACACACGAGCCTGGTTTGGACGACGTAACAAATCTTTGTCTGTTCCAAAGATACCCGTACACATAGTCCGCACAGGCGTCTGCCGTGATGTACATAAGATACGTTCAAGCAGTCAAGACAAGCATGCAGTCGGCAAAGACTACAACAGTACAAGAATGCATCGTTTTTGGTTTTTTCGAACAGCGCACTGCGCACAAAGGCAGCAAGTGTCGAGTCAGAAAACGCATATGGTAGAAATGGCCGAAGAACAAGAGAAGACACACTTTTCACCATGGTTACCATGCTTACCATGCATGGTAAGCAGTGGTTTATGTCAGAAGCAATATACAGAGTGTAACAAAAATTTAAACACTCAACAAAAATTAAAAATTAAGATAAAAAACTACTGAATTTAAGAATTAGGTTAGATTTTTCTTTAAGTCATTAAATTGACTTTAATTAACTTCTTATTGAAGGTTAGAGTTGTACAAAACGCCAAGAAGTTGAAGGTGCACCAAGCTCGTTGAGTTAAGTCTCCGATTCCTATTCGGTCGTCGGCATCGGCGTCTTCGGTCGGCCAGTGACCACCCACTTCATTCACCGTGTTACTCCTTCGTCCTTTGCCCCTCGCGTCTGCTGCAACCAGCCGCATACCATCAACCATCAGCGCATCTCTACTTCATCGCATCTTGCATACTGCATGCGTCATTCCGTACAATCCACACTTGTACCTTAGTTTTCAGACTTTAATTATGCACCACAAAGCCACATAACCATAAAACACAAGTTTCGTGAAAGAAATAAATTTAATTCTATCACTTCTGTCATTTCTATCAGAGTAATCTTATCTTACATTTAAACTTTTACACAACATACATTTTAGCGTTATTTATTAAATTGTTTTCGACAACATAACCAAAAACTTAACCTACTAAACCGTAAGTTTTTGGTTATGTTTGGTTATGTTTTGTTTAGAGCTGTATAAACAAGTTTACAGTAGTATTACTGTTGTAAAACGCTTAATATAATATTCAAACGTTGTTATTTAATACGTTTGACATCAACAAAACAAAGTGAAACATATACGCTGTGCATATTTGGCGTTAATTGTTTATGCAATTAGAAACCAATGCACAGCAGGTTGTAATCAACGAAAGCCCGCATTTGTTTACACACGTCGGACGGATTGCGCATGCTAATTGATACTAATTACATTTTGAGGTGCTCAGCGGGCAAAGAACAAATTTTAAGTTTGTTCACTCCAGACAACAGGTGGTTTTTCTTTATTATTTTGAGGTTAAACAACCAAGCAACACCAAAGAATACTGAATAATTGATACAACCATCAATACACATATTGTGTTGTTTTTTCTCTTAAAAGTAGGCAACCAAACTTGCACATTATAATAGTTTTCTGTAAAATTAATTAGAAAACCAGACTTTAAAACTACCTATTGTCGAACAACCTGCCTGGTGCACAAAACGCGTACATAAACGCCATAAATACGATGCGCCCGTTTCGGATTCTGCTCAAGTCCGGGAGGTTGTAAAACCGGAATCTCGACTCTCCAACGCGTCGTGCTCCACTGCCAATCGCATGTAAATGGATGCCAGGTAGGCTGATCGTCTCGTTTTCCAAGGAGGCGTTTCATTTCGAGATGGTTTTCTTTACATCTGACCTGTGTGCTACCTCACAATCACGCTCACAATGCGACTTCTGTGTTGACAGGTATAATTCAAACAAAGAATCTTTAAAATTTCTTTGCGTTATTGCGATATAACAATCGTTAAAAATTTGAACAAAATATCTACAGCCATAACACTTTTTTTTAACTTATATCATAGTTATCGGTGAAAAAACAATTGAATACTAAAATAAAGTTTCCTTTGTATTTTAAATACGAAATGTAAAATTACGCGACATCTATCGACACTTAATGAAACTATGTGTCGATTTTAATTTATTTTACCGGAGTCCTGCGACATCTATAGGTAAAAATGTTAACTAACTGTAAATATTTTTATTAAAACTATTTGTGCTTAGTTTTTAATTGAAAGTATTTAATTTGATCAAATTACAATTTGATACAACCATTTTGTACTATTTTGATTTAATTGTTAGTATTTAAACCGACATCTATAAATGTTAAATTGTATTAAATACAAACTTTAGTGAGTGAACTATACTATATTTAATTTCATATCTAGTAAGTACCACAAGATGTCGCTGTGTGTTTGTTTTTAAACAAAAATTAAAATAAGAAACTGCGCATGCGTAACAAAATTCTTAATAACGCTGCTTCAGCTTAATTGCTTTGATAATAAACAATCATTGATTCATAGAGACTTTCAAAACGATTACTAAACATATTTACAAACTTGAAAACTACTATAAAACTTTAAAAGCGTTGTGTAAACAAAAAGTGTTCCATTTTAGTTTAATTATTATTTGTTTACAGTACAAAACTTAAATTGATTTTTAAACACTGATGTTTTTTTTTTGTTTCTAGAAACACATAAAACATAAAAACAAGCTGTTCACAAAAACAAAACTATTAATTAAATAAAATATAATTAATTATTAAAATACGAAAATGTCATGACGAGTTTTTTGTAGGTTTTATACGCCTGAAATATAGATTTTCGATAAAAATATTTTCCACAAAAAAAAGTTAATCATAATTTATTCGAACCTGGAAGAATTTTCACGCATAGCTCGGCGTAGTCTTGCTTCATCGAATTTTTTAACTCCCAGGTAATTAAGAACAAAAAAAATATTATAAAAGGTAGTAGGAGAACGTGGAAAACGCCTTTTGCTGGAAGTTCCCAAGTACACGCCGCTGTTCGCCGGGTTCGAGTAGCCGCATTATGACAAACATAAAAAATTTTACTGGTGGAAATTTCAGTACCCCACCCGACAATGCGCCTCACGATAACAAAACAAATTTCGTCAAAACCACAAACCTTATATTCACTAGATAACCATGCATGCCCACACACACACGATTTTATAATTTTTTATTGTAATCAACGGTAATATTTTAATTCAATAACTCACAAATTAAATTAAAACCTTTACATTTTAAGCAATTTTGAGGTTAATGGTGACGTGCTGCAATCGTACTGAATCGTACATTGTTTTCCCATTTCGCATGGTTTTATCCATTTTTTACAGTTTCCTATATGACGTATCACATATAACAAGTGACAAACAACGTAAAAATTTATCTTACCACAAACAATCAATTTTTAAGTCGAAAAACATAAAAAACAACCAAAATAGAGTTTACTAAACAATAAACGACTCATTTAAACATTGAAAACTATTTGTAACTAAAAATGGTCTTGCTATGTCATACTGTGTCATACTAATGAACATAACCTCAAAATGTAACACATGGGTATGAGTGGTATGGAGTGGTATCTACGCCGTAAACTTCTTGTTGTTGTTTTTGGTGAAGTAAACATTAAATTATTGCACAATTTTTCGACCTAAAAAATCCATTAGCGCCAGCCGTGATGGACAACATCGGCGACGCACTAAAAACTCCGACGAACGTACGTAAATATATTTCTTTGGCTATATTTTTTCATTCTATTTTTTTTCAAAACATGTAAACCTAACAATTTTCCATGTTTTAATTAGAAGCATTACGCATTCGTTAACGATCAGCGCGCGATGAGATAATTCGATGCGTTTGAATAGAAAGAGTCAAATGTGTTGGTTGTGAACTGAGTTCAAAGTGAATAGACTGACGCGGGGACAGTATCATTGAAATTCTAATATGAATTTCAAGTTATTACCAGAGGCACACTAAACAGATGTCATTGCATTGCAATAGATTGTTCGGTGTTGAATTGACTTAAAGCCGTCACTGTGTGCTTGTAAAGAAGACACTCGTGCAATGAACTTGACTTAGAAGTCAGAACATTTCTAGTAATATACAATTCAAGTGAGCCAAGTTATTCAATTTTTATTTTATTCTATTACCACTGTTTGTCTGTCTTTCTCTGCGGAAACCTCAATGAGTGTTTTTGTATTAATCTTTATTAATGTGTAATCACGAACAGCTCAAACTAGAACTTGTGAGTTTTTGGGTTTCAACGCAATAATCAACGAGGAGTTTTAAAGTTCGACCTACGTAATACAAATTAAAGCAGAAAAGGAAACAAATAATAATCCATAGTTCTATAAAAAGACCCCAAAACGTTATATACGTTAATTAATATCTATTTTATGACCCGCTTCTTTTTTGTGCGGCGGTCGGGCGCGGGACGAGGCGCGGGGAGCCCAAAATTCTAAATTCACGTCGACATTCAACGTTTCATACAGTTTTTCGTTTCTCGCCTCGTTTCTGTGTCGACTGGTGTCGAGCCGGAGCGCTGGCAGCTCGCTGCTAGCTCCCAACAGCGCCGCTGCCACTTTTTTCTGCTTTTTTTATATTTTTATTGTATATTTATGTATTATAATAAAAAAGGTAGTCGATCGAATGCGCCGTTATTACAGCTTCGCCAATAGGCGAGTGAGTTAAACTCGCTGGGATCTCTCAGACGCTCGCTGCTTCGCTTATAGGCGAATAAAAACGAAATTCTCGACATTAAATTTTTCATCGTTTTCATCGAAACATGTATAAAGTAAAAATTTTCGAATCGTTAAAGCTTTGGCGAGACGACGACGTCGACGTAGAGCGACGGAGAGGGAAGATGAGTTTGAAGCGTCGCGCGTCTCGACGCCGAGTTTTGACTCTTTTGGTCAAAAACGCAACGACGAAATAAAAAATACAAAAAACTGGGAGTTGGAAAAAAGTTGATTCTTTCGATTTGTTCCGGAGAGCCGTAGCGGTGTGTTTACGATGCTTTTGGTAGTGAACGGCGACGTGTGGATGGATGCACATAGGCGGTGGTTGTTGGTAGGGTAGCGGCGGTGTATGGCCGGCGGAGAGGTGGCGGGCATTCTGAAAAATCCACACTTCTTTCTTTCCCGAAGATTTTTATACGACATTTTTTTAAGACGCACGGTATTGATTCGCCTTAAAGGCTCGGCCCTGGCGCGGCGAATATTACCGCCGCTCGCCGCCGCCGCGGACGCGGCCAGGCCGGAGAGATATAGATGGTTTATAGGGGGTCTCGGCGCGACTTCTATTGGCTCACTGACTCGTAAAAAAATAGAATAGAACGACCCCGAAAGGCCGTGCCGTGTGCTGGAGGAACGGCGAAAATTGTTTACTGGGTGTTTTAAATTATTTAATTAATTATTTTAATAATTAATTAAAATATAACCTTCAAACTTTTAGTATAATGTAATTATTAGTTTTTGTAACACATCGATAAGGATTGTAAAAACTGGAAAACTTACTCATTATAAAGGTTTTTTTGGGTTACAGCTTTTGAAAATCAATACTTAACTCCAAAAAAGTTTTTAAACTTGCCAAGTAGAAAATTAGTTCTCTTTTAGAGTTTACATACGCAACTTTCGTGACTTTTCCTTACAATACGAGACACTCAACGTACAAAGCATGAAAAGTTCATGTTTCTAATCTTAGTTTTTCACCCTTTCAAAGATTTAATTTATTTATATAAATTTAAAACAGATTTTTATTAAATACATTTTAAGGTTATGTTATGTAATCACGTTGTGTCAATGACGTGACAATGTCTGTCAGTTGTATTTCTGATTGTAGCAATATGTAAGGAAAACAGAAAACTGTAATAATGGTAACATAAACTAACCTCAAAATATTAAAATTAAAAACTAAATGTGAAACTATATGAACTAAAATGCGTGAGTTAATTTAAAGAAATTAGTTTTTAAATTTTGTTATTAATATTTTGAGTTTGATTGTAATTAGTGCGTGTAAAAATTTTGAAAAACGCTTGGTGTATAAAGTTGTGATCGCACCGCCTCAAATTTTTGATAGAAACCTGGCAAAAAGTTTGAGCTTTTTTGCACGCCTTGCCGCCGCCCCCTCGCACACCGGTGTGGAGGACCGAAACAGCGGGAGGAAAACAGAAACGGGAGAAACTAAGCAGGCGAGCCGGGATGAGCGCGAGTTAAAAAGTACGTAGAAGCTTAAAGCCGAAGCGCAGCGAGAACACGGCGCGCGCGGGGCGGCTAGTAAAAACAAGATAAAGCAGACCGCGCCGCACACGAAAAGAAACACGCTCGCGCCCGAAACGACGCACACACGCGCGCATACTCGGGCGCACATAAAATGTAAAAAGAAAATTGAGCAAAAAGAAGGCATTTTCCAAATGACTGAACATTCGATGAGAAAAAACGCGTCTCGCAGCGACCAGCGTCGAGGTACGACGACGACGACACGAACAACGACGCGCGCCAATTTTCGAAAAACTCCTTCAAACTCCAAACTCACACTCTGTACTTTCATACGTAGTACACACAATATAGCTTGCTATAGCTTTAACTCTAGGTTCTCGCGCGCTGTCGCGATAGGCTACGTTTTTGTTTACGATCGCGTCCGTGCTGCGTGCGGCTCGGCGGCTGGCGCGGAGAGGCGAGCGGCGGGCGCTCCAGCGCACTTGCGGAGTACGCGACTCGCCGCGACCACGTTAAAAACTCAAAAACAAAACGTCCGAACCGAATCACAAACATTTTTGTAATAATTCAAACAAACACAAACAGTCGGCGAGTGTCGGTGAGCACCGCGAGTGACTAAACGCGAGCGCGCTAACCCAAAATAAAATTCCGCCGCGCCGTACAACTAACAAACCAACTAACAACTGACTGAACTCGCACTGCGCTATAAGGTGTTATTAATTAAAATTAACCAATTAAAAACGATTAGAAACACTTAAAATGTTTAAAACGCTAGTGACCAATTGGACGCGGAGTGTAAAAACGCTGGCGACCGTCGGGCACGTTCAACTGCGTCGAAATTAATTAGAATTTAGTCTTGTTTTTCCACAACGTTCGTACGTTCGCTGTGTTTTGTTTTTTCGTAACGTGCCGAACATTTTTCGCCCGCACCGCAAATCATAACAAATGAACGACGGAGGACGGACATTCGCCAGTTTCTAGAATCTAGAAGAAGGACGTGCTCACAAAAAATAAATTCGAGTATTGATTATTTTATATATACTTATATCTATATTTCATGCCACATATTTTAATATTACACTACACATACCCACACGCTGGCACGCACACGGACGTACACATGACATTCACATCAAGTCAGACAGAGATGGAGCTCTTGTTTAAAAAAATAAAAAAAACGAGCTTGCTTTTTACACATTTTTAAAACACTGTGACTCATTACATTATTTATACTTTAACACTTGCTGTAAAAAAACTTTGTACTCATTTCTAAAATTCTAACACTCTAAATTTGTTTTGATTTTTAGTGAAAATGTTGCCTCAACAGTACTGTCTCCGATGGAGGTATCACTATTCCAATTTACAATCAATGTTTTTATCACTTTTGGAGCGAGAAGCCTTTTGTGATGTGACACTGGCCTGCGAGGGAAGAACAATTAAAGCACACAAAATTGTTTTATCAGCTTGCAGCACATTTTTTGATAACATTCTATCTCTTTACGAGGAGAAAGACCCAATACTTATAATGAAAGATGTAAAGTATGTTGACATCAAAGCATTGGTTGAGTTTATGTATAAGGGAGAAATCAATGTTGATCATGTAAGTTGTTTTTAGGTTATATCTAAACAAAATCACATATTTATAAATTTAAATTATTTAAATTAAATACATAGTTATAAATAATTAGAATCTAAGTACTCACATTGCATGTACTTAGAAAGTGTCAACTTTATATAAATAATTTTTATTGTTTCTTTGGATTTGATTCAGATTATTATGACTAATTTGATTACGTAAACAAATTTTTGTTTCTAGTATCACTTGGCAACACTATTAAAGACTGCTGAAGACTTAAAAATAAAAGGCTTAGCCGAAGTGTCTTGGAAAGATGAGGATGATAATAATGCTGAGATTACGAACAGCAATGGTTCAGGGATTATTCATGCAGCATTACAAAATGTTTCTGCAGTGATGGAATCACCGGAACGAACGGACGCTAGTAAAAGGAAACGGGGGCGGCCGCCTATAGACGATTATGATTATATGGCGTCGGCGAAGGTGGCCAACACAGTCACCAGGTCTGAGGATCTTTCCAGCGACGCGCCATCACCAGAAAATCATTCCAGCTTCCATGAGGAGGCCAACTGTGATGACGAGGGAGGCGATGCGGTGCCAGCTGTTGTTCAACAGTTAAAAGTCAAGCCCGAGTATAAAATCAAAATGGAATATGTAAGTAAACAAGTTGATTTTTAACAACTTAATATTTAATTAAAACGCGATAATATTCTTTAATTGTTTGGGTTACAGTCAGAACAATAAAAATAATTACATTATTTGTTTTTAATTTTATTAATAGTTTATCAATAGTTTTTATTTGACATGTTTGTGCGTCCGTCAAAAAAAAACAAAAAACAAAATTTGTTATGTGTCAGTTGTCAAAACGTGTTGGTCATTTGTTTTTCTTCGATTTGTGTGTTCGTTTACATTTGACATGCTTCGGCGCGCTGTGTAATGTCAACTGAAGATAAGACTTATCGAATTTCGAAAATATCTGAAAGCCAATAGTAATTTGATATTTGATATCGTGGACGAACGACGTGAACTATAACAACAGTGCAATGCGTTCGTTGCTTTTGTTGATTTTCTATCGATTTTGACTTCATTAGACAACGCTAACGGCGGGACAACGAACTATGTTGTACAAAAAAAACACGAAAGAAGAAAACAAACATGAAACAAGGCATCATTAAGAAAGTAATTAAATAAATAATGATTTAAAGTTCAGTTTCTGTGCTTAAAACGTGTACTACACACACAAACGCACAAATAATCCAAGTTTTTATTTGTTTTCTTCAATGCAAAACAAAAAAATATTCTTAGAAATTGATAAAGAAAGCGAGTTGGAAATTATTGATTTGTTTTTTGTTGTTTTAGTCGTCAAGGCTGCGCACAAATTAAAGAAATTTTTTTTCGTTTCTCATATTCATTATAATTTTTTATTTTAATAATTGCCGGTACAAACGTGATGGAATATTTTCAAACAAAGGACAGTTAATTTTAGTACTAATAAAAAATTTGATGCTTATTAATATTTTTTTCATTTTGACGTTACTAACGTTTTACTGGCGTTTTCATAAATTTTTTCTTGTGAAACTTTTTTTTAAAGTCTCAATTTACGTCTGAGTTTTTTTAGTATTAAAAACTTTTTTGTTACACTGACTTTGTTGACTTTAATTCAATTAATTTTAATTTTTCTTGTTAAAATATTAACGCGATTTTTATTTTGAGGTTATGGTGTATGTTAGGTTGCCTACTTTAAACTTACTACACGTCACTTGAATTCTTGATTCTTATTGGTCTATTGTGAAACTAAAAATCATGGCCGCCCAGTCTAATAAATGTATTATGTTTTGAGTGAATTGCGATTGAATTTGAAGTTTTAATAAATAATATTACGATTATTTCAGCAATTTCATGAAGATTCACAAAGTGGTTCAACCAACGACCAAAACGATGCGTCCTTCCAACGCAATGAAGCCATTCCTGCCAAACATTACCACAACTCGCCCAACTCCAACAATTCACTCCTCAAAGTAATGTCGTCGTCGTCAACGCCATCAACAAGCGCGTGTAGTTTATCAACAAACACTTCTGCGCCCACGCAACCAATATCATTGTTAACTGCTGCGATAGAGAAAGAGTGGCCGGATGTGGTGAAAATGAACAATTACCTAAACACCGGGCGGCGGCAACAGTTTTGGGAGGAACCATTCACAAGACGCGTTATGGATGCCATCAAACATAAGAATCTCGAAATGAAAATCGCTGCCGAACTGCTGGGTGTCTCTTACGGCACCCTATACGGGCGATATCGGGATTCCTACGGTTGTTTAAAACATCCATATAGGTAAAACCGAATTCCCATTATAAAAAAAATCAAAAAACAATTAACGAAAAACTTAAAAGTTGATTTAATTATGGTGTGTTGTTGGTTATTATAGAATTAAAGACTTTTGGACGGAACAAGGTCCTACTGACGTTTTGCATAAGTTAAAACGTAAAGAGATTACACTGTTTCGAGCTGCCGAACAACTCAACGTGACACCGCAAACGTTGTCCAACTATCTTATTGCAATGGCCGTCAACGAGTCGAACACGCCGGGGGCGAATCCACCCGGTGGTAATGACACTTACGAAGAGATTGATTGGGATGAAGACAACGAGGTGATTACGCCCGACGCCCTCTACCAGCAAATAACTTCAGTGGTTGCGTCTACGAGTAATGTCTTACCGAATTGTCCTGATATTACGATCTTTAAAAAAGAAAAAATGGATGCGAATAGTAGGATCAATAATAATTCTGATCATTCCGACGCCACGCAGAGAGACTTACAATAGGTATGTCAAATGTATGTCAAATGAACGACCAAATGTCAAAAATCGTATATTTATGCAACTGATGCATTATGGGTTGCATAGATTTTTACGAGTTGTCAAAAAAGTATTAAACGTCTCGCGAATGTGGTTCTCTAAAAGAAATTAAGTGTGAGTGCGAATCTAACTTTTAAGAGTTAATTGAACCAAATATAATGTGCAAAAAAATTTAGATTGACAACTGATAATTCCACGTTTCTACGTTTAGTATTTTATACAGACCAAAGTAAGAGTAATTTTTGTACTTGTCGCAGGGAAATGCTTTTTAGCCGATAGGTAGCCAGGCTTTGATGATATTTTTGTTTTTCAAAACATTAAGCACGTTCTGTGATACGCGATGGCGACACTTACTTTTTGCCATCTGCTTTTTTTGGTTAGAATCACTCTATAAAGTGTTTCTAACCTTTATTTGTAATTTATTGTTTGTAAGTTAAAAGTTTTCAAAGAAAATAGTAAGTGTTGCAAATTTTTTATCACATTCGCAGAACATTACTATCAAATAGTAACAACTATTGAGTGTTTTGTTTAATTGAAGCAAGTTAAACATGTCGAATCTAATTCAATTAATGAATATGAAGCAATAATAGTAAACAAAACTAGTGACGAATAGTAAATGTTGCAATAGACTTATTGATACATAACATACATAATACATTCAAAGAAAGAAAGAAAGTAGTGATATGAGAAATACCAAATAACAAAATGCATCAAACCCCTTTTAAACTCCTCTTAAGTTAACAATAATTGATAATTATTGATAATTCAAAAGCTTTAACTTTTTTCTTTTTATTCCAAACTTTACAAGCGTACTTTTATAGTATATTATCAAGTGCGTACAGTACATACAACTATGCATAACGTAACTATGTATTATAACTTGATATCAAAGGCATTCGTATGCGTACATGAATATTACATGGCGCGGTATAAAACACAAACCATATATTAATATATTATAAATATATATGATGCAAACGGGGAGCAGAGAGAAGAAAGAGATATATTTAGCTAGGTACATTAATAATGATCATATGGAAATAAGTAGATAGAAATTATATAGGAAAAGAAATATTAAATTTGCGATATTTTCGTATGGTATCTAAGTATCTGAGTATATTAGTATATATATTGGTCGTATTTTGTAAAAATTACTATGTATTTGTTGTTTTTTTTTTGTAAAATTAATTTCGACGAGAGTATGATGCACAAAATGATCAAATTTTACATTTTAAGCAAATTGAACGCAAAACTCTTAACTAAGTTTGACTATATTTTTATTAACGCGTGTAACGTGAAGGAAAGAATTATGGAAATGAATCAAATTCAACCATAGAAACGAAAAATATTGATCTCGTAAGGACTGGAAACACAAATAAAAATGGAACCCATCTTTAGTTGTACTAAACTAACATAACAACTAGAAAATTACAATTTACATTTTAAAAAAATCCAAAAAGTATCCAAAGTATTCTAACAATTATTATTTTTATTAACTTGGTTGGTAATCTATATCGAAAGCTAATTGTTGACAGGTTTCGATGCAAATGTTTATTATTTTTGTACATAACATAATTATTTTTATTAAGTTTCTATTAATTGACACATGTTTATGTGAAGCAATGAAAAAATGAAATATTCCTCTGTTAGTTTTTATATATCATATATTTATATAACTGCTTAGTTGTTACCTTTATTTTACTTTCTTTGTGATTTGTGAAAAATCAAAATACTGCTTTATCATTGACTTTTATCAAATGTTTATTATAATTATGATTACGATGTAGATGAGAAAATATTTATGTATGTAAAATGAATTATTCCTATATTCACAAAAGCGTATATTGAATATCTTTAAAACAAATGAGGATGAAGTAATAAAGAACAAGTTCGTAAACAATTTAATTCTGTACAATAAATGCTTTTTGATGTTATTTTATAGATTTGGAGGTTATGAGCAGTTGTTTTGACATAGTTTGTTTTTCTAGGTTATTTTAGGTAAGGTTTTTAATTAAATTAAAATTAATTTTTGATTGAACGATATAAATAGATGTAAAGATCACGTTAATGTTGTGTTGGTTTGAAATATGTCGCGTTGGGTTGAAAATATGAAGCGCGTCAGCGTGTTATTGATTATCTCAGTCCGAAAAAAACGTAAAAAACATTTTCAATGTAATTAATTTTTTTGTGAGGAAAAACTGTAAGAACAGCGTCAGCAGCGCAAACGAAAACCAGACAAGTTTATTGATTTTGTTAGGGATTATAAAAAATAAAATAAGAGTACCTCGTGAAATATTATGTAAAATTTTTTATAGTTCGTAAAAAATGCTGCAAAACTTTTTGTGCTCCGTGCTTTTCCTTAACACGCGAATTTTACTTTATGCTTTTTTCCATCGAGTTTGAATATAAAGCTACGGCATTAAATTATATTACATTTTATGCTTTTTTTTCTTGTTTTTGTTTTCTCAAAATGCTTTTTTAGTACTTTTTTTAGTTTCTGCACTTTAATTAATTAAAATTATACAATATTTCTTTAAAATTCAGTTTTACTTGTTTATTATTATTATTTATTACTTCTATATAGAAAATTTATGTAGAATATGTTGTAGAATGTTTTATTTTAATATTTTTAACATATAACTTGCGTTTTTATTGTTTTTTTTGTTGCTAATTAAAGTTATAAAGCCATATTGTAAATTAATGTTATAGTTTTAATATTAGATCAGGGCATCTAAAATATCGTTATCCTAATAATTCAAAGTTATAAAAAGGCTCAGGATCTAGGATTGTCTAAGAACAATTCACTTAACTTCTTTGCGAATTATTTTTCACATTTTACCGCGAAAGCAAAACATAACCTCAATTATTTCTTGTTAGATTCCATTCCAACACACGTTACTAGGTTATTCGAAATTAAAATAAGTTTTAAAGTTTCTTCAAACAATCAAAATGATTGATGTGGATACTTCAAGCCGTGAGAGTGAAGATACTTTTAAAATTTTACTTGCTACTGATATTCATCTGGGTTACAATGAAAAAGATCCTATTCGAGGTTTGTGGTTTTTTAGTATAATAATTAAAATTACAATCAAACTGTATCATTCACAGTAACTTGAGCTAAAATATCTTAAACTACATTACAGGTAATGATTCTTTTGAATCATTTGAAGAAGTGCTGCAACTTGCACAAGAACATCAAGTTGATTTTATACTCTTAGGTGGTGATCTGTTCGATGCTAACAAGCCAACACAATACACACTACAAAGAGCTGTGGATTTAATCAAAAAGTAAATACAGTTTATATAAATTTAAAATTTACAATAATTTTGGAATTAATATGACAATTTCAGGTACACTTTCGGAGATAAAGATATAAACTTTAGAGTTTATACAGATTTCGATAAAGCTGAACTTCACAACACAACTACAGAAATAATGAAAGAAGCTATACCAGATTTAAATTTTTGTGATCCGAATTTAAATGTTGCCATTCCAGTATTTTCGATCCATGGAAATCATGATGACCCAACAGGTATGAAATCAATATCTTCTCTAGACACATTAGCAACAATGGGTTTGGTAAATTACTTTGGGCGTTGTGATAAATTAGACGCTATGGACATTCGTCCTTTATTATTACTAAAAGGCGAAACTGAATTAGCTCTGTATGGTGTGGGTCATTTAGCTGATAAAAGATTTGTGCGTTTGCACCGTGACGGTAAAGTTGTTTTTCATCAAGTCAATGTTGATTCAGCCTTCCAAATGCTTATATTACATCAAAATCGTGCTAATCGGGGTACGTTGAATTTTCTACCTTATACCGTAATTCCCAATTTTATGGATTTGGTTATGTGGGGTCATGAACATGATTGTTATATTGAACCTACAATGACCAATGATGTGTTTTATTCACAACCTGGAAGTACTGTAGCTACTTCATTGAGTGAGGGTGAATCTATCCCAAAAAAGGTGGGGATTTTGTATGTTAATAAAAAGAACTTTTATATTGAACCTATTGAGTTGAAACACGTCCGACCTTTGAAGTATCGCCATGTTCTTATGGATTCTGTTGAGGAATTGAGTGATATGAATGTGGCGGAAACTGAACTTGGTGAATACACTGAGAAACATGTTATTGGTGTGATTAATGAAATGTTGGAGGAGGTCGAGAAGACTAAACAAAATAATATTGAGAGGTTAGGGTATAAGAATGAAATGTTACCGTTGATTCGAGTTGTTGTTCAATATTACGACGAAAGGCAGAGTTTTAATGATAAAAAACTTGCGTTGGTTTATGATGGTCAAGTTGCCAACCCGCAGGAGATTGTTTTACAAAAATTAATTACTGCGGGGCGTTATGGTAAACGTGCTGGTGGTGAACATACTCTCGGTGATGACGATTTGGAGGTTAGAATTTTTATTTACTTAACCTAAACTTAATTTAACCTTCAAGGTTTTTGCTTCTGTATTTATAGGAAACTGATAATAAAGATGTGATGTCATTTGTTCAACGTGAATTGGAACAAGATTTTCCTAATCCTCAACTTTTGACTTCAAGTGGTACACTTGAAGCTTTAAAAAGATATGTTAATTGTGGTGATGTACATGCTTTTGATGACTATGTTGAGTAAGTTTATTGTGGTGTTCATTAACCTCAAATAATAATGTGTGATTTTTAGGTATCGTAAGAACAAGTTTAGTAAAGAATTGTTAAGTGAACTAACATCAGATGCTAGTGATGAAGAAATTGAAAGAAAGATTGATGAGAAGTTGTCTAGTTATGTTAACATTGATGAAGCTAAAATTGTGGAGAAATTATTGAATAATCCGGGACGTGCTAAAGCAACTCGAAATAATGATTTTGCCATAGATGATGATATTCAAGTGGTGGATGTACCTGCTGCTGCTGTTCCCGCCAAACCAGCACGTGGGAGAGGTGCACGGGGTGCAAAAGCTCCTAAAGCTAGAGGAAGAGGTAGAGGGGCCCGTGCTGCAGCTGCAGCAGCTGCGGATTAAGATGACATTTTTTAAAGCTGTTTGAAGCTAAAACAAAGATAATTATTTTGTTACCACGTTTTATTATCTTTTATAAAAAGATATTTTTATATTTGTCTTTATTTTTGTATCCGATTAATAATAAACTATTCAAAATATGATTAAAATGATTTTTGTTTTAAAGATATGTAAAGAACACCCTGTATATTGTATATTATTTAGCGGTAAAATCATAACCTAAAAGATTTGAAAGCGAACTTCCGTTTGCTTGAGTTTGTTTGTGGTTTGTTTACCTCAGTTTACGTTGGTTTACGTAAAACAATTTTATTCTTATTTTAAAGTGTTTTGTGTGAATATCTTCTTCTATTAATATGCCACGAGCTACGAGATTATCTCAATCACAACATTTTACTCAACCAAACTACAGTGAACAAAATGATGAAGAAAAAACCAAAAAACTTGAAGTTGCATCTTCAAAATTAGTCTCATTTATCATCCAAAACTTAGATAATCAGAAGATTTTACGACAAACAGCGTTACAAAAATATGTCTCAGTTCCTGGTGTTCATTGGTCTAAACAACTGAAAGCCGCAAATATAAGATTAACTGAAATATATGGTTGTGAACTTGTTATTCTTGATGATCCTTCTGTGAAAACAACATCATATTATGTCAAGAGCCTAACACCAAATATATGTGTATCAGATGATGATTCCGAGGATAGAAGAAAAAAGATTGTCACTTTTTTAATAATGACAATTGTGTTTATGTCCAGTGGTAAATGCTCAGAGAAACATTTAATGGAGTTGTTTCATAAGCTAGATGTTGGTGATTCAGATGATAAAGAAGACGATAATGTGAAATTTATTTTGAAGGAATTACAAAATGGTCAGATGATTAGTATTGATAATGACACTGTGACATGGGGCCCATTGGCTGAAGTTTTAGTGAATAAAATGGAAATATTGGAATTTGTCAGTAAAGTTTATGGAACAAGAATTGAGACTTGGGGAGAACTTCATGAAAATGCTTTAACACAAGTTGCTATGAATAAAATGGATGAAGAAGATGATAATATGAATGGCGAAGAGCAAGAAAATGATGAAGCAGGACATTCACAAAGACAGCATATAAAGTAAATTAGTTTATTTGAATATATTTACATGATCATAATAAATTTTTAGTAAATATTATAAAGAAATACGAACGATTTAACGTTGAAAATTAATCCTCTTATAATTTATATTGATCATAATAGTCGCGAAAACACTGTAAACATGCTAAAATAAGAAATTGTAGTTCAAAAACTGACAAACAGAATGCGCCACCTGCAATGTATAAAGTCCTTCCACACTGCATAAAAATGTGTTAGTGTTAGTGAGAATGTCTCACACGAACGACGAAATTTGTGTTAGGGTTAGTGACCGCTCTCGTCTGTGTAATACTGTCTGCATGCACTTTTATACTGTAAATTTAAATAATAAATTCGACAACAGGTGCCGCGCCAATGTACTTTTCAACATAAATTCAAAACATAATCCAAATAATTCAAGTTATATAAAAACTAGAAGTCAAAAGCCATAAATAAATACATTTGTAATTATTTATTTTCACAATTCTCTTATTCAGTAATGTACATTTGATTTATCCAGCAATTCCTCACAGAACTTGCTGAAACTTTGCATTAAATCTTGTTCGTGCTTAATTGTTAATTTAAATTTGAGTCAATTATAACATTTTTGGCTTCTGTCAGTTTGTTTATAAACAATACATATTACTTATTATTGTATTTTTCAATTATTTTATGGATATTTGATTAAACACACACAGACATTGTTGAAATATGATTGATTTTGTGTTTTTTTATTAAATGTAACTCCATTTAATAACTTTATATATATATTTTGTTATTATATTCATTTATACTATTTTTGATTCTTGATAAACAACATAAACTTTCTTATAGTTTAATATACTTTATATAGTTTAGTTCACAAACAAATTTAGTTGTATTCCGATAAAGTTTTGTTTTGTTAAACTATTATGTTCACATTCTGTTTATAATCTGTTTATATTCTAACAATTCGTAACAGATATTATAGTTCTTTATATTATTTATTATATATAATGTTTCTTTGTTATTTGTAATTATATTTTTATAGCAGTTGTGACCCGTATCAATCCGAAAAGTTATTAATGTTATTATATTTGTTCTGATAAAAGAAAACACGTACTTATACTTACATAGCTTTAGGTTATGATTTGAGTGAAACACCATGAGTTTGGTACAAAATAGCGATGACAAACATATGAGAAGATTGCTTTTTGTTCTAAACTTATTTTAATCATCAAACATTGAAGTAAATGCAATCAAAATGTTGCAAATGTGCGATAATAAATTATCTAGCTAGTATTGTTACTACTCTGAAGAGAAACAATGAAATCCAATTAGTTTATATACATCAGTCAAATATACAGTTATATAAATCTAAATACATTAATTTACTGTCTTACAAGTAGTATTACGATATAATATTAATTTTATAACCTCAAAATTTAACTTGAACTTAAAAATTTATTAAATCTTATTACAAATATAGAACAAAACACAAAACAAAACACAAATACTCAAATAAAATAACAAACAATTCATACGTTTATTAATTTCATATTAAACCCAAGATTTGTGATAACAAAATAACAAAAAAACATAACCAACAAACTTAAACATTGTTTAAACATTTGATTTATATACTTTTGATAGACATTTTGTTATGTAGATTCATTTTTATAGAATATATTATTATATAGTCAATCGTCACTTCATGGAATAATCTCATAACCTCAACACTTCATAACCTTATAACCTCAATAATACAAAATTTGACAACTTTGTAATTTGTGTTATTTCCAAATAAAACTACTGCCACATTCTTTTATATTTTAGTATATTAATGTATTCCTTGAAATGCCATCGTTTTTGGTTTAAATGTTTGAATATTTGACAAGAATGGCATCATGCAAATTGGCAGCGGAGATTTTTCTTAAATTCGATATAAATCACAAATTCACAACCCGTTGCCATCAATAAACTGTGCTTTGCAAAAGCATGCAAATCTCTATGATTGTGAATCATCTCCAAAGCCGTTTTTAGTTTAAATTGTAATTATTTGACTAATAAAACCAAACATAACCTTTAAATACATTTGAGCGTCCATGCCAGCATTTCAAGCTCTTAACTCTTAATTACTTACCACTTTCAATTTAATCATTAATAAAAACATAATTACTTAACGCATTATGAAGATATAAAATCTAACCTTTCTTTAAAGTAGGTTGTTGTTTAGTTAATAAAATTTACTTGACTTGCGCCGCCATTTTGCTTCCTTTATTAGGAATGGGAGAGCTGGTAGCGCTTCTTGATACTCGTGGTTGTTCAGGAATAGTTAAACACGTTGATTTTGATTTCCACCCTGCAGTGGGTGATTCGTTGACACAATTATGCGGATGAGCAGCTTGATGTGGTTCATGATTTGCGTTACGATTCAACGCGTGTAGAGGAATGCGATAAATACGCAATGGTCGTGCTTCCGGTGATACTACAACATTAAAATAAATTATTTTGGTAGGTATTTATTCAGTGTAGTTTTTTT
>JARJDS010035698.1:0-68555 GCA_030264155.1 Atheta pasadenae | reverse complement strand
GTGTCTCACCGATTGACTTACGTTGGGTTACGCCAACGTTCAAGATAGTCAATCCTCCCTTCTGCGCGGGTACCACTTTCGAGATAATCAAGTCTAAGCCACGCATACACGCAGAACACCAATTTAAAAAATTTATCATTTATCATTTATTACTTATCATTTCAAAACTTTTTAAATTGTAATTATATAGTTTATTATTTATGTAAATTATAATCGTTTTATAAACTCAAACCCTAAGTATTTTATTTTGGTAATCAAAATTAACATTTTTTTCTTTTTTGAAAGAACTACCATTCCGTCGCCAAACTCTTCAAATCAACAAACACTTAACAAATGGGCGACTTTGTTAAACAGGAACAGGAAATTTTACAAATAAACTTAGACTCGCGATCTATTAAGCCGTCGTAGGTTTTTTAACTCATCGATATCAAGTTACGGAACAGTACCGCGCGAGGTCAAGTTAAGTGATTTGTTACTGTTCGGAGGTGTACGTTCTAATCTCTATCTTTGCCCATTGTCACCTCTAAAAGACTCGCCGGAAGTCGCGCAAACCATCATGCCTCAGTAGGGGATGCGCAGGAGCATATTTATTTCCCCATAAGAAATACATGAGACACGCACAAAAAGTCAAATCTCGCTATGATGCAGGTGACTCCTGCACTTCATTTTTACAGGACAGAAAGATCAACTCATTATAAATCGAATGCAGTAAAGTAAATTAAAATCAGAGAACAGAGACAATATAGAAATTAGATTTTAGTGTGACGTTGCTTATTACCCGTAAGAATTACATGACCGATTCACAAAAGGTCAGATCTCACTATCATGCAGTTGAGTCCTGTACTTCATTTTAACAGGGTTGATAGAACCACTCATTACCAATCAGATGCAATAAAGTAAATTAAAATCAGGGAACTGGAACAATATAAAAATTTGGTTTTAATATCGTCTGTTTTTAGTTCTATAGGAAATACATGGGGATCAAAAAAATGTTGTTCTTGTTTCATGATTTCAAACTATTGAATCAAATGTCCAGCCGGGTGCCACAAATTCCGAGGTGAAACTACTAAAATGACTGGGCTATTAATTTTTTAGAGAATTTTTCATGGTAACCAAACTTTATTGCATTAATATTTTATTTTTCTACTTAAAGTTAACAAAGTATTAATTTTGTCTCAAAAATGCAGAAGGAAATCACCTATTATTTCATTTTTAATTATCAAAATATTTATTTAACAAAATTTGCTTTTGTAAATTAAAGATTATTGTTTATTAGTTGACCGTTTACTTACATTTTAATCCAATCCATAATTCGTTCTTGAAATATTTTATTTTGGCCATCAAAATTAAGTAATATTTAATATGTTTTTAAACATATTAAACATACTTTTTTTTCAAATTATTTAAGTATGTAAGGAGGGCCCTTTTCCTAGCATTAAGTAGGCTGCAATGTAGAAACATTGAGTGGGCGTCGTTGCGAGGCAACCTCGTAATGTTTGAAAACTATTGAGATTCAGTCTGATTCCACGCGCCCAGCGTCCACACACACTCGTTACATTCCCTTGTCTCCGTTTTCTGGTTGAACCTATAATTATTGTCTTACAAGTATCTATTAAACTAATTATCTAATTGTATTCATTAAATTTTAAAATAATAATTAAATAATGCATCTTTTATGTAAATTGTACTCTAATATAAAATTCATCCCCTAAATATTTTATTTCTTCCATCAAAACAAACAAATTTTTATTCACTTCAAAGAAATATTTCTATTTTATTTTTTTCACATAGAAAAACCAACACACAAATAAATAATTATATTAACAAAAAAACAATAATAACTAACAAAATTAATTGCAAACATGGTATTCCAAACCCAAAAAACAAGCACAACACAACATGTTTTTATTTTATTTAATTTGATCTAACAACTAACAAAACAACTTATTATGAAGTTCAAAAAATCACCACATCCAAGGCAAACAAAAAAAATAACGGTAACGTGTTTCTTTTTTCCCTACAATTATTGACTACTGACCAGCATTACCCAAACCACTCTGAACTTGTTTCCTCAACAAGTACACAACAAATAACAACAAAAACATGTTTTACCTGTGTCAAAATACTTTCCCCGCTTGTTTAACAACAAAAACATAGAAAAACAATATAAATAATTAATTACACAGTAAAATTATAGTAAAATAAAGTGAACTCACCTCCATACGTCCTTAACAAGCCAACAATCATTAAAATCCCGCAGTATCCATTTAGGCAACCAAACAATCACATCAACCCAAAATTATTAATAATTAAAAAAAACAAAATAAAAATGATTATAAACTTAATTACTCTATTTAAACACGTAATGTTAATAATAATAATAACACTATCAACTCAAACTAAAACAATAACAGCAACAAATGACATCTTGTTACCCAAAAGAATTGCCCCCAATGTACTAAGTAACATCGATTGTATCCTTACCGTAATGCGAGCAATGGAAACCCAATTTACATTAATCGGTTACGGAACTTATGGTTATCCCGACAGACACATCGAGCGAATTGTCCAAATCGTCCAATTACGACAATTAATAATCCTCCAAGCAAATACAACAATTAAAATAGATGCCGACAATCGCATCGGACACGCCCTCTTCATCACTGACAGCAATACAATGTTGAACAACTTTTTCCACAATTGGTACCGCTCATTACAGTACAACGCCAACTGCCAATTCTTCATTATCTACCTCGGTACGCGTGAAATAAACGAAATCATGTCTTCAGCATGGTATTGGAATACTTACCAAATCGTAATATTCGATAGACATTTAAACCTCTACGTCCCTCAAAAATTCTCATCCAGAAACTGTGAACTTACAACGATGCAAAAGTTATCCCAATGTGACAAGGAAGAAATGCAAAAGATGAATCATTTACTTCATCAAAAATTCACGAATTACCATCGTTGTCCAGTGGATATCTTAGCACTGCACTATCCACCTTTCGTCAGAGATATTTCAAGTGATAAACCAGGAATTGAAATTATTATCATGCGGTTGTTAGCTAAAGAATTGAATTTCACCGCTAGATACATTCCGAATTCGTATACATCCTGGGGAAGAATTTATAATAATGGTTCGATGACTTTAATGTACAAAGATGTGCTTGAAAGAAAAGCTGAGTTGATGATTGGTAGTGTGATTCCTGATAAATTCAATACTTTACATTTTGATTTATCCAAAACGTTTTTTCCGAGTGAGTATCGGTTTTTTGTACCAAAAGCTCAAGCTCTACCGGCTTGGTTAAACATGGCTTCTGTGTTTACTCCAGAGGGTTGGTTATCGTTACTCATAGCTTATATTCTCTTCTCAATAATTATGTACACATTCCAAAAGATGCAATCGTTTAAATTTGATTTCATCTCTTCCAAAGAACGTAAAGAAATTGAGGTTAACCAATCATTGATTACGCAATTCATCAATATGTACGGTATAACTTTAGATCTTGCTATCAAACAACCGAGTGTAACCCTAAATCGAATCTTAGTAATGTCCTGGATTATAGTTGCGTTTATTTTCTCATCCTGCTACGAAAACATGTTGCTTTCTTTTTTGTTGCAAGCAATTCATGAGCCACAGATCAAAACTTATCAGGATATCGTCGAAAGAGGTTTGGGTGTAGCCGGAAATTTCGTTTCGAGGAGAACTTTTGAAGAAAGTTATGGAAATCCTTATGTTGAGGAACTTTATCGGAAGTGGACTTTGACAGCCGTTGATGATTCAGTAAAGAATTTGGCTAAAGTTGTCAATGATCGTAATTTGGTGTTTATGACAAACCACCGTAGGATTTCGTATTTTATGATGGACGAAAACATGTTTATTAAAAATGGAGTGCCTGAGGTGTATGCGATGCCTTCGTCAGTTACGTTGATGGGGTCTATTTTGATGCAGAAAGGACATCCGTTAAGGTATGGAATTGATGCTCGTATTACAAGGTTTCGCGAGTTCGGTCTATTTCATAAATTTGATAAAGACTCAGTATTTGATTATGAACATTTGGATAAAATGAGGATTAGTTCGGAGTTTTCATCGCTTGATGTTGAACATATTCTGGGAATTGTTTACGTTTATTTGGCAGGAGTGTTGATATGTTTTGTTGTATTTTTGTTTGAGATTTTGCTTGGGTTTCGACGAAAACCTAAAGTTAAAAGTTTTCTTTTGTGATTTTGTTTGTTTGGTAAAAGTTTATTTAGTTGCATACGTTTTTAAGGTAATATATTTAGTTGATTTTATAAATAAATGTTTTAGAATGCAATTAAGGGTAATTTTAGGTCATAAACGTGATAATTTATTGTGTTTTAAGGTTAGAAACGTAAACTGTAGGTTAAGTTACGTTTAATTTGTAATTTAAAATAAGTGAAGTTGGTTGCATACATTATAATATGTTTTATTTTAAAAACTTAGTTTTTTATTGTATTTTATGTTAATACGCTTGAAAATTAGGTTAGGTAATAAGTTTGGTTATTATACTTTTAGATTGTACGTAAACGTAATATTGTGAATGATGTTGAATTGGTTGCATACGTTGTTACATGTCATTAGTTTAATAAGTTTACTTATTATTTCTGCACAAGTTAAAAAACTAGAAAATTAATATATATTGTGGCGAGCCACGACAATCTAGGAGGCTTTGATGTTAGTTATCGAGTAGGCCGTGAACCACGGCAATCTAGGAAGCTTTGTTTTTGTTTTGTTTTGTCAGTTGTTTACCTTGTAGATCGTTTTTGTTAATAAAGTTAGTCACATTTGAGAATTCGTATAGTGAACACGTTATCTGTTTATTAGAGGCTGGTAGTCTCGCGGATCTAGAAGTTTTCTATGTTGTTTGGTCCACGACATAGTGGCGACCGTGACAGGACTTTTTCGGTGGTGTGTTTTATCGGTGTGACTCGCTAGTGTAGAAGTGTTCTCATCGAAGTGTCTGACTGACTGCTGAAGAATTTCACCATAGATATGGCTGTCGTGTAAAAGAAGGTTAGATCGGTGGCTCGGAGGGTTCTCACGCTAGCTGCGAGAAGTTTGGAGAAGCACTTGGATGCACGGGTTTCGTGCGGTTAGAAGAGGCGTATTTGCAGCTCAGAGAGGAACAAGAGCGGGTTATCTCAGTCCTGACAAATGAAGACGACGTAACAGACGATGAATTGTATGAAGAAGTCGATTCTCAGGAGGAGTACGTACAGATGTATGATCGATTGATAAGTAAAAGGAATCGCTTACAGAGTGGGCAAGTTTTGGCTCGTTCGTGGTTCAAGAAGGCTTGTCAACGGAGGTGTAAAGCAAAGGTACAGTTTCCTGAAGATGAAAGAATTCGTATAGTGAACACGTTATCGGTATTTTAAAGGCTTGGTAGTCTCGCGGACCTAAAAGTTTTCTATGTTGTTTGGACCACGACATATAAGATGCATTATTTTGTGATTGGCAGGCTGTAAAATTGGTTGCATACATAATTATATTTAATTTTTCTGAGAAACTTTTTTTTTGTTTTTCAAGTTGATAAGCCCAAAAATAAGGTTATGTTACGTGTATTTTATGGTCCACTATATAAGTTAGGTTATGTTACGTTACATTTACAATTCAGTGATGCATAATTGGTTGTAAACTTTAAAATATCTAATTTTTTTGAATAAATATAGTAATTTGCCGTATTATAATTTAAAAATTCAAAATTTTTTAATCTTTATAACATTCTTTGTAATTTATCTTTAAAAAAATCGACAATTATCCCTTTGTCCTACAAATATATTAGTGTTTAATTAATTAAAATATTAATTTCAATCCATAATGTACTAAAAACTATCATTGTTTGTATTACCATCATAAAGTATTAATAATTTCCCTAATTTTTTTAATTAAATAAAGTATTTATTAATATTATCAATATGTTTCAACCTATAATAAATTCAATACAAGCGAATATCCTGTTTCCTAATTAAATTATACTCGATTTACAAAATTGGCACGCGATTCCCATTCTCCCTCATTCATCTATATTTTAATTCACAGGAAATGATAATCGCTGCATCCGCTTCGCACAATATCAACTTTGTATAATGTAAAATCAAAACTAAAAGTACAAAAGCACAGAACCTAATTGAACGTAGGTATTTACGCATTCAGTGTGTACGCCATGTGCTTCCCTTCTCTTCCGTCCTGCTCACATCGAGAAGGCACTTGGGGATGATACGAAGCGTGTGTACTTGCGCATCGCAGGAAAACCCTACGAATGCATCCACGACAGGCGAGGGTTGGCGGGCTGTACGCACTGACACCGCCTTCGCAATTCAATTGCGGACTCCCGCCCACCACTCGAAGCTTTTGCGTGATGACATAAACATTCAAGGCGCACTTTAACTGTTCACTTCTTCAAATGTACAAGCAGTCAATAATATTTAACCACAAATAAATTAACACATAACGTAAATATCATAAAATTGTTATTAAGAAGAAGAACAAAAACAAAAGAAAACGTGTTTGTAAATTGTAAAGTTTTATAACAATGGAAACAACAACAAAACAAAAAAGTGCGCCTTCAACTCCGAGAGATTTTTTTGAAAAACTTTATGGAGATTTGGATAAAAGTAATAAAAGTGAAGGGAAACAACAGGAAATTGATGTGGCAATGAATGAAAATAAAAATATTGTCACACCGATTCCTGTTATGGCGAGTCCTCTTCAGTTTTTGTTACCAGGACACGAAGGACCTTTGAGTGTTGCTGCTGCTGCAGGTCTTTCTGCTTTCTGTAAGTTACGAAATAACAATTTTGTGTTTATTAGAGAATATATGGTTGCCTAATGTTAACGTTTGCTTGATTTATAAATTACTCAAAAACCACTTGAAATTTCAATGTTTTCTTATTAGATTTAATTTTTGTGGTTGTTATTACACCGGAATACGTGTTTTTTAAAATTTAATTAACGTTAATTTACTTGTTATTTTAATTTTTAAATTTAAATTGTATATTTGGTTGCCTAACATTAAACAAAAAATTTTTAAAAATAATAAGTGTAATTTTTTCTGTTTCTGTGAATATTTAATTTAGAAACTAATTTAAAAGATGTCAATGCAAATAAATTATTATAATTCAAACAAATAATAATTAACATTATAATAATTACAACACGCAGAATTTGTGCTGTTGAACAATGTGCTCGCAACATGAAATTATTCCAGCAATGCAACGCTTTCCAATAGCGCTTGACAATGCTGTCGCACGTGCTGCGACTCCCACCCCCACTCTTTGCCGCCGCTGCCGCCGTTGCCGCCAATACAACACAGCCGCTACCGGCTAGCGTAATACCAATTTGATATTTGGAATTGTTCAACCGTGCGCGCGTAATCTCATCATAATAATATTTTGCATTTGGCGTATTGTTGTGGACTTACGCCGCCTCTGCGCCAGCCCCAAACTTGCGCATTGTGCAGCATCGCGTGAAAATCTCTTCGCCGAGTTCCGGCTTACGGTGCGCGACGATGTCTCAATAAATATGTGGTACTAATGTTCCGTTTTGCGAAAGCAAGGGTGGTTGTTGTTTGGCGGAGGATTGTTTGCGCGTATGCGGTTTTGTATGTTTGTTGAAGTTTGGTGGAGTTGCGGTGTTGGGGTGGGAAGATTTTGAAGTGTGAAGCGGGACAAATTTAAGCGGATTAAGCTTTTAGTCAGTCAATAATCGTTGTTGTTAACGATACTGAAGCCAGTTTTAGTGGATTGATTATGGGACGCTTACAATTAATGTTTATTACGAGCAAGTCAATATTAATAATTAAATTGACCTGGAATGTTTAATATTTATTTAATAATTATATAATAATGTAATTAACATTTAAATTCTTTGGTAGGTGGATTAATGTATTTAAAGTAATTTATTAATATTTTATTTTTCTTTATCATAACAAATAGCTTTATCATAGGCAACCAATATTACATTGTCTTTTCCACATCAAAAAACGATTTTGAAAAATGTTTTGTTTAAACTTATTTAAAAGCAATAAGAAATAAAAAACAAAAATTAATAAAATTTAAATCAAATCATTTTTTAATTGCGTTAACTTTTTTTTGGTACAGCTTTGACTGCCTTTGATGTAGGCAACCAAATTTACAAGTTAGATTTTTTTAAATCTAACATTTACTAATTAACGTTTAAAAAACTGCTTACAAAAGCAGATAAAAACAATAACTTGCAATAAAAACAAAGGCATTTAGTAAATTTTATGATAATTCTAAATATGGTTGTAAATTTACGCAGTAGGCAACTTTACTTGCTCTTATTACCAAATCTAGAATTGACCTTTGATAATAATATTTCATAGTAGTGCTTATAAAACTTCAGACAATCAATACCAATGAATAATCAAATAAAAATCGTAGTTCTTGAAAGATTTACGAATTTATTTAAAATTGACAATTTCCAACGCGTTAGGCAACCATATTTGCATTTTTTTTCAAATTTGCTACATAATAGCTGAGAAATTACATATTCGGTTTTTATTAACACCCATAAAAGCTTAGTACAATGAAAAAACATTGAATTAATTATTTGTATTTGGAATAGTTACGAATTGATCACGGAATTTCGCATGTTTTTAATATAGGCAGCCAAGTTTGCTATTTCTCCAATTTCAAAATACATTTTTTTTTATTTATTTAAAAAAATATATGCAATAACATACATCAAATCCAAAATTAATTTTAAAAAACATCAAAATGTGTTGTAGGTTTGATAGATAAGGATTTTATCAAACGGAAGGCTTAACAACAAGTTAGGCAACCATGATTGCAGTTGGCTTAGTATTGAAGAATGTGCTATTAAGTTAATTATTAAGGGTTAAATAATAACTTAAAAATCTAAATCTAACTATAAAACGTCAAAATATTAGGCGTATTTGAAATATTTTTAAATTTGCGGCAAATCCCGTTTGCATTTATCTTAGGCAATCATATACACATTTTTCTACAAGGTAAAAACAATTTATAACTAAGGTTCAAAAAACTGGTCCAACAAACAACCAGAAAACCTAAAACTAATAAAAAACATAGAAATTCTGAGTTTCTAAGATAATTACGAATTTCTTCAAAATGTACGTTCGTCATCGTGTTAGGCAACCATATTTGCAGTTTTCTCAATTAAATATATGAAAAAAGTGTTAAAAGTTTTAAAAATCTATTGAAAACAATAACATCCAAAAAAATTTAAATTAAAAAAATAACACCATAATATTTCCTGGTTACTAAGATATTTGCAAATCAGTTTTAAAAATTGTGCTTGTATTTGTGTTAGGCAACTATATTTACAGTTTTTGACTTATCTACAAACATATTTTTAAATTTAAATAACAGAAAACCAAATGAGAAAAGAGAACAGAAAACCTAGAAATATCATGCCGTATCGTAAGATATTTAAGTTTTTAGAGAATTTATAAAAAATATTCCACAACTCTTTGCATTAGGCAACTTTATTTGCAATTTATCTTAAATATAAGATTGCTATTTGTTTAAAACTTTATTAAACATTTCTTAGGGTTGATACAACACATTAAAACAAAAAACACAATAATATCAAACAATAACAAAGAAAAATTAGAAAATCAATTAGAATAAAATAACTAAAACAAACAAATAAATATATACATATAAAAATAAATCAATCAATAAACTTTTAAAGTACAATTTGTTCCGGTTGCACACCGTGCGAACATCCGACTGTACCAAATTAATAAACCCTCAAAAACTCAAGCGACAAACGCACCCACGCGATTCAATAATTTTACACCCACATATAGCACCGAAGCATCCGAAACGTTCCAAACTTCCGAAGCCTATTAAGTAACATGACAATACCATATGGTGTAAACATATATTACCCGTGATTCGCTTAGTCTTCTTCTTCATCTCCTTCGCTTCCATTATTCCCCCTTATTCTCATGATCGGAAGCGCATCATGATTCTCATTACGTCATTACAAGCGACCATCTGGCGTCAATCACAAGATCACCAACCCTAACAACCTCAACAACCTTTGATACAAATCTTTTACACCTTCAAAACGTCACAACCATTACAATCATAATATTAACAATCAATCAAAGTTTTTTCAAAAGAAAAATAATTTTTTTTATTTATTATTTAATTGTATAATTATTTAATTCATGTTTTAACTTACAATTTGTAAATTATAGTGGCACGTAGAAGACGCAAAGAAGGCCGCCCCCGACGTCAACGAACAACATTCAGCAGTGAACAAACTCTTCGTCTAGAAATCGAATATCAAAGATCGGAATACATAAGTCGTGGACGTCGCTGCGAGTTAGCAGAAACTTTAAAATTATCTGAAACTCAAATCAAAATTTGGTTCCAAAATCGACGAGCAAAAGACAAACGAATTGAAAAAGCACATTTGGATCATCATTACAGGAAACTTCTCGGAGGTTTTAACCCTGTAACAGGCACAATTTGCACACTATGTGTGGATAATCCTTGTTATCATATGACTAGTTTGATTCCACAAGCATTTTCAAGCTTTAAGAACGACGAACAAGAAAGTAAATCAAATTAAATCTTGAAATCTAAATCAAAAAATTTAAACAACGCGCCTAGCGTCAACGAGTTTGTGTGCTGCCATCTTAAGTACGCCAATTGAACTAAATTAAAAATTATATGAAATTAATATAAGGTGATATACAATTAATTAATGTTAATTAAATTTGCACATGTTACTTGTAAATACAATTCTAGAATAAGTTACAAACAAAAACTTTTTTTATACTAAAATTTATAATTTGACAGTATCAGAGTTTTAAGGCTGGTTCACAGTGACACAACCAAGTAACAAAAAATAATAACAAAGACAAAATAAATAATATTGAGCACAGAAAGCGTTTAAAATGAAATCATACAAAACAAATCAATATATAAATAAATAATATGAACAAACGTTCAATGAGTTTGAAGTAATGTGAAATTGTATGTATTGTGAACCAGCCTTTATACTTAATTTTTAGTTGTCAAACGATGTCAAATTTTTCACTGTCAAACTGTCAAAAATGTATAATAATTCTAGTCACAATTAAATTTAACTTATTAAGTATTAACTAGTGTATTGATAAGATAAGATCTCAATAAATATGAATAAATGAGTAAATTAAAAAAGGGTAGTGGGTAATAAATATAACGATTAATACAAACAAGCAAACAAGCGCGTGTCGTGTTTCAATTAAATGAAAACGCATTGAAAGCATGCAAGTTATCATCTCATCTCTGTTCTTTATTCCTGTTTATTGCCGCATTCAATTAGATAACGACGGTGAAAACTAATGTAAATGTAATGTAATGTAATGTACGGTAAACTCGACAAATATCGTGTCCGACAATCATCGGCAGCAAGTGAAGCGCGTCAGATGGTGCACAAAAGAGCAGATTACCGCCTACCAGGTGGTTGTTCCCGCGGTCTCTGCCGTTTTAAATGCTTTAATACTTGACCCCACTTCTGACAGTCCTAACAGTACTCCCTTCTTCTAAAACACTTCTTGAAGGGAGAGTCTTGGTTATGTTCGGTTCATGCTTGGTTTGTGCTTGGTTACGAAAAAAAATATGGAAAGAACGAACTCATCAGTGTGCTCTGTGGCTTGCGTGGTTTTTATTCTTGTGGTTGTTTTGATATTAGTATTTTGGTATTTAAGATTTCAAACTGTCGGAGATCACATAATAATAAGCAATCTCGGATTTGAGATTAAGATTTCCATGCGGATTGCGTGAAAGGAAAATATGAAGATAATAGTCATGAAGGTTCGTTCATATTGTGTGCAAACAAACATTAGGGGTGCGTTAGCGAGCTAGGGAGCGGCTATTGTCCGCGCATTTGATGGGGATAAAAGATATTAAGTATTAAGACGTGGATATTTTTACTATTGTTATTTTTTAAGGCTCAATTAGTATTTTGTTTTCGTTTATTTCTTCTTCGTTTATTTTATTGTGAGTTCTTTTTTCATTGTAGGCAACTTTATTTGCATTTTTTTAGAGGTTAAGAATACTACAATAATTTTAATTTGGATAGCTTTAACTAATTGGGAAATATTTGTCGATATTTTTAAGTTTGCTCATAAATAACATGTTTATTTTTTAATGTTTTAGTTTTATCCAATAACAACACTGAACATACATTGTGTTAAGAATTACGTACGATTTGATTAGTAATGTTAGATTTGGTTTTAATAGCAGTAGCAGCACAGATTAATGCTGTTCTTTAAGGACCAATGACACATTTGCGTTTAGTAAATTTGTTAGAATTTTGCGGCCAAAGTCGCCATGAAAAAAGGAACGTTTTTCGATTCTAGAGATTTTGAGGTCTTTGTACAGTCATGCTGACAGTTCGCAAGATAGACAGACATTCAATACTGATTTATGTGTGATGGTCGTCGATTGCCAGAAGGAATTATCAATAGTCTCGGATTCCGACCGACAAGGTACAGTTAGATTAAAAATTAATTTCTGATGAAAATGATATAAAATTAAAATTGATTGTTGCGTAGTTTTGACAAAGTCTTGTATGAGTGAAAGAGAAAAATAATTGTAGGATTTTATAACATTTTCATCAGTAACTATCAGTTCACACTCTTCAGCATTTTTAGAGATCCTGGCAAGAAGACTCGGATACGCACTTGTTTATGCTGAAAATTCAGCCTTCAATATGGACGCATGGTTACATTGAGTACCATTCCATTTAATACTAATGGATTTCAATTTTTTAGCTTTGAAATTTGGGGCACGTGACATACTAATTTTTCGGGGTGCCAATACTTGAACAGGTCACCTGCAATTGGCCGCGGCTGAAACATTAATTCTTCAAATTTAATTCTGCAAATTTTCAACATTTGCCCTAGCACTAAAAACAAATGTTATTTCCAAACAATGAGCACTGTTCAATAAAGACTGACCAAAACACAATTAATTTTTTTTTATTCTAATCGGCACCAAATATACTATAATGACTTTTCGAAAATATCACGACAATCGGTTTAGCCGTTTCGGAGCCTATAAAAGAAATACATAACCCATTCTTCAATTTTTATAGATATTGATAGATTATGAAGATTACAAAAATGTTAGTGATGAAAATATGAAACTAATTAGGACATTTTAAGAATTTAATTAAGAGTTGATTTTATTTAAATTGTTGAATAATTCATTTAAAGTATTTTTTGTTTTTGTTGAACAATTTTATTTGTTAATTGTTAGTTTGTTGTTTGTTATTGAAAAATGTTGTTAATGTAATTTTTTGAGGTTAATTATTGATTTAGTGTAATAAATTATGTGTTAGTACGTGAGCAAATTTGATTGTGTCTTTTGTAAAACTACCCTGGAAATTATTGCTTTTTACTTCTCTTTATATTATTGATATTTGTTGTTTTAATTTGTTTTAACACGTAATAAATTAAATTTATTACACATCCCTTAAGTATTTTATTCTTGCATTTAATGATGAGCAATACAAGACCAAGACCAAGACAGTCTTGATATTGGCATATTCATTCTTGGTCTTGGGCAGAGATTATACCTCTAGAGGTATAATCTCTGGTCTTGGGTTTGCTCAAATAGTCTGCTGTTAATTACTTACTTCGTTTTGGAAATTCGTCAAGTCTTCTTATGGGTATAAATTATAAATGATCAACAATAATTATCTATTAATAATTAACCGACCGAAGCGACGGTCAAAATTAGTGTCCGACCGAAATTTCGGTTTAGATTTCAACCGAAACTCGCCAAAATCAAGTTTCCGTGCGCGTAGCCGCGAGGAGCGTGCACGACATCTTCTAAAACCAGTTTTGGTTTCGGTTTCGGTTGCGACCGAAAAACCACTTTCGGCCAGACTCTACTCAAAATCTGTCTTGGCCTTGGTTTCGGTCTTGTTCTTGTTTAGTCGGTCTTGGCCTTGGTCTTGCTCACGTCTTGCTACTGTATGAATGATCTTGGCCTTAGTCTTGCAGACCAAGACCAAGCCTGCAAGCCCAAAACAGATTTTGCTCATTACTACTTGCATTCAAAGATGATCAATTTATTATCAAAAACATTACTACATATTCAATTCCAAATCGCAATTTTATTATAGGCAACCACAAACAGTCAATTTGAATAAGCTTTACTTGATACTAATAATTTCCACAGTATAATTTTATTTAATAAATTAACATTCTTATCAATTAAAACATATTGAAATTAAAACCATTCATACAAACACCGGTAAATATAAAGATACTGATTGCTTTAGTTGTTAGTGCAGTGTTTTTCCTACCGTGATAATCATCACAATGAACAGATGCAAAGTGCAAACAAAAAAATGGAAATTTAAAGAGTAAATATTTTATATATTTAATTTTCTAAAATAACATTAACAACAATTAAATAATTAAAATGAATTATCTAGAATTAATAAATTAAATTTTATTTTAAACGGAACCAAAATCACAGGTAACTCTTTTATTGTAATTTTTTCCAAACAAAATTATATTTCTTTGGTTTTTTTATAATTAAAAAATAAATAGTGGATACAACAACAATCACTCTTAAAACAACCCTTAATGATTATATCCGTAAAACCATACAATTAACAGGCACAAAATATATGTGCAAAGCAGGAGGTTGTGGTTCCTGCATTGTCTCAGCAACTTATACAAACCCAATCACAAACACAAAAGAAACAAAAGCAGTCAACTCCGTAAGTCGTAACAAATGTCGAAAACAAAACAACAAACAAAAACTTTAATTACCTGTACTAATTAGCATTAAAATATTTAAAATTCCAGTGCCTAGTAACAGTTCTTCAAATCCAAGACTGGGAAATAACCACAATAGAAGGCCTAGGAAATCGTAGTAAAGGTTACGATGAAATCCAACAAAAAATCGTCGACTACAACGCAACCCAATGCGGGTTCTGCACCCCAGGAGTGGTAATGAGCATGTACGCTCTTAAACAATCAGGCGAAACCACAAAAACAGAGATAGAAAATTCATTCGGAAGTAATCTATGCAGATGTACAGGATATAGACCTATTTTATCAGCATTCAAATCCCTATCATCAAATGAAGAAGATTCCCTAAGCATACCTGACATAGAAGAGTTAACTTTATGTTATGAAACTGGTAAAACCTGCAAGGAAACCTGTAAAATTACAAACCACCCTTGCAAAGATTCTTCTACATTAATTTTTACTACAAACTTAGAAATAGGGAAAGGTTTTGTTACCCAAACAGATAATTGGTATAAAGTAGCAACCACTGATGATATTTTTAATGTTTTTGCAAAAAACCCAGGCAGGAGTTACCAATTAGTAGCTGGTAACACAGCCCAAGGAGTTTATAAAGATATAATAAACCGAGATTATTTTATTGACATATCAAGCGTACCAGAACTGCAGCAATATTCCCATAATACAACTGTCTTGATTTTGGGTGGTAACTTGACCTTGAATGATACTTTAAAGCTATGCCAACAAGTATCAGCTTCAGATGATGGGTTTAAACATTTAGGAAAAGTAGCAGAACATATGGATTTAGTTGCCCATGTTCCAGTACGAAATGTAAGTCTTCAGTATAAATTTTACTTCATTTTGTCGTGAACCATAACAACGTAGTTGTTGCTACGAAGAAATCGCGGTAGGTGAAATAACCAAGCTGTTTGTTGGTCCAAGTAGGCTTTGTTTTGTTTTGTTTTCTGTAGAACAAACAAAACAAACAAACAAAAGCATGGTTATATCGCCTATTGCAATATTTTCACAACTGTAGCTAGGTGGTTCACAACGAGGGCAAACCTTTAACCTTAATTTAACTCATAAATACATAACATTACAGATTGGTACCCTAGCTGGCAATCTATCAATTAAACACACCCACAACGAATTCCCATCAGACATCTTCATCCTTCTCGAAACAATTGGAGCACAAGTAGTAATAGATGACGGCAACCAAAAAAGAAAAATGTCACCCTTAAACTACCTCCAATATAACATGGAGCATAAAATAATCCACAGCATAGAAATTCCACCCTTGGATAGTAGCTACAGGTTTGAGTCTTATAAAATAATGAAACGAGCACAAAACGCACACGCGATTATAAACGCAGGGTTTTTGATCAATTTAAACCTAAACAATGAAGTAGAAACCTGCACAATTGTTTATGGTGGTGTCAACTCCAACTTTATCCATGCAACTAAAACAGAAGAAGTTTTAGTGGGCAAAATCTTATTTAACAACACAAATATGCAGTTGATTTTCACAGAGTTACAGAATGAAATAACCCCGGATGATACTCCACCTGAACCAGGACCTCAATTCCGAAAAGAATTGTGTATTGGATTATTCTATAAATATATCTTGAGTATAGTACCTGATAATTTAGTTTCTCAAAAGAACAAATCAGGAGGTCCTAAATTAATCCGGCCAGCTTTAAGTTCAGGTGTTCAGGAATACACAACAGATACCACAATTTATCCAATAGGACAACCCACACATAAACTAGAAGCAGTTGATCAAGCTTCCGGAGAAGCTAAATACGTCACAGACTTACCAGACAAGCACAACCAATGTTTTGCTGTGTTCGTTCAAGGTGACGGTAAACCTGGACAAATCCTGCTATCTATAACCGCAGATCAAGCTTTAGCTTTAGACGGAGTTGAAGGGTTTTACCAAGCTAGTGATATTCCTGGAGTCAATTCGTTCATGATACCAATTCCTACTTACGATGATGAGTTAATATTTTTACCTATTGGATTACCCATAAAATTTCACAACCAACCCGTGGGGATGATAGTAGCCAATTCCCAGGATATAGCAGAGAAAGCTTCCAAGTTAGTAGTGGTAACATTTGCTCCTTTAATCACTGAACCTGTGATTACTACAAAAGATGCTATATTGCATCCGGAACGTCTTGAAGCCTTCAATGTCTGGGTACCGACAACAGAACCAGACTTACTTGCCCCTGTTAAATTCACAGGTGTTTTTGAATCTTTACCACAGTACCATGCTTACATGGAGTTATGTGTCGCATCCGTAACTCCAGAAGACAATGGTGATTTCTTGGTGGAAATCGGCACTCATTGGATGGACCATGTGCAATCTACAATTACCAGATCTTTATTGATACCAGCACACAAAATAAAAGTCCAAGTTAAACGTGTGGGGGGTAGTTATGGAGGGAAAATCAACAGAACAAGTTGGTTATCATGCGCTGCTACCTTAGCAGCTGCTAAATTAAACAAACCCGTAAAGTTTTATTTAAATATGGAAACTAATATGAACGTTATGGGTAAACGGATAGCTGTTAGGAGTATTTACGATATAGGGGTTGATTTAAACGGAGTTATTGGTTATTTAAACAACAATATCTATAGTAATATTGGTGTTTACCGTAATTCTAATATTGAGAACCACTTGTTTCAACGTTATGCTGGTCCTTATAACACTGATACTTTTTGGACTAATATTGATTTAGTCCGGACTGATATTGCCGCTGCTACTTATATGCGAGCACCTGGATATATGGAAGGTTCAGCTATAATTGAATATATCATGGACCACATTGCGATTAAGCTTAACAAGGATCCAGTTGATGTCCGGTTAGTAAACTTCAAAAATGATACTTTACTACACAAAATGACGCAGGAAGCTCTCACTTGGTCTAATTACCGTGAAAGACGTCAAGATATTGATGATTTTAACCAGAATAACCACTGGAGAAAAAAGGGGATTAGCCTAATCCCTATAGTTTACACCCTGACAGGATTCTTTGGATACTTTGCCCAGGTATCTGTTTTTGCTATAGATGGAACTGTTGCTATCATCCATGGTGGAATAGAGTTGGGTCAAGGGATTAACACCAATGTAGCCATGGTAGCTGCATATCTTTTAGGTATAGATATGTCTATGATCAAAATTTGGCCATCTAATAACTTCATAGCTCCTAATAATTTCGGTACTGGTGGAACTGTTACTTCAGAGTCTATTTGTTTAGCTCTTCAAACAGCGTGTGCTAATTTGTTGAAAAGAATTAACGATGCAGCCGCTACTAAGTTATTACCACCTGAAACTCCTTGGTTGGCCAAAGTCCTGAATGCCTACACAATGGGAGTTTCCATGACTGAAAACGCGTGTTATTCTCACGACCAAACTGATCCTACGTTCTTTTTGGTTTATGGTGTTGGCGTTAGTGAGGTGGAGTTGGATGTTTTAACAGGAAAAGTTATAGTGCAAAGAGCTGATTTGTTGGAGGATACTGGTAATTCTTTGAATCCGTATATAGATATAGGTCAAGTTGAAGGGGCGTATGTAAAAGGTTTAGGACATTGGACTTGTGAAGAAATTATTTATGATTCCGATGGTGTTTTGTTGACTAATAACACTTGGAATTACAAAGTACCAGGAGCTAGAGATATTCCTGTGCACATGAATGTTAAGTTTCCGACGGGGCAACCAAATCCATTGTCTCCGTTCAAAAATAAATGTTAGTAACAACAAATCATAACAATAAGTAAGTAAATTTATGGGTTATGGTAATGTCTTTGTTTGTGTTTTGTTTTAGCAACCAGTGAACCACCGTTATGTTTAGCATTCTCGGTTCCTTTGGCTATTAAACATGCTTTGCAAACTGTAAGGACTCAGTTTGATCCTTCAAATGATCCTTGGACCGTTATGGGTAAGTTTACACAAACATAACCTGAACTATTAGTACATAACCTTAAACATAACCTAAAATAACTCGGCTTTTTTGATATTTCGTTCTATTTTGTAGAAGGATCTTGTACAAATGAATGGATTTACACAAACAGTCTTCATAATGCTAAAAATTACAAACTTTGAATAATTTAAGGTTATGGTAATTAATAATCAACATTTAATTAATCAACAATTATTGTTTTATATCTTAACTAATCTTTAACTATAACTAAATAATTTGAATAATAAACTTCATAAAATCAACATTTTGTCGTAACCTAACCTAACAAATTGACGATTTTAACCTGTTATAACCTCTAATGATCTTAAAAATTAAAGTCTGCCAAAAACCTAGTTTTAAGTTGTTATAAATAAAATAATGGTGGTTAAATATATTATTTATTATATAAATAAAAATATAAACAATAAAAAAGACAAAATAAAATTTTAAAATAAAATAATATAACAAAATTAACGTTTGGTGTTATGCGCCTCCTTAATTGCCGTCACCAGTTCGCGCAAAACGGCGTTTTGCGCAGCAAATCCAGCCCCTATTGCGTCTGCAATGATTTGCAGTTTAGCATCTATTGCACTGGCAACCTCCAAACATTCGGTGTTTGGAAGTAGCCGCTTAGTGAAATCTTTCGAATCCTCGATGGGCGCATCATTTAGATCTACAGAAGAGGGTGAAGGTAGCAAGGTTGTCGGTGACGATGGCAAAGGTGACGGTGCCGAAGGTGAAGGTGCCGAAGGTGACGGTGGCAAGGACGGAGAAGGAACAGGCTAACATACTTATATTATTTCTATTCTCCACAGATTAAGTATGTTCATCTTTAAACTTACCGAACTCAACCTTCTGGCATTTGCGACTCGAATCCAAGATTTCCCCATAATTTGGACCAAGTCCTCCTCGAGTTTAGATAATGGAGTCGGGTTGTTGCTAACGGCCTTCCGTTTTATACTCAATCTCCATCGTCCAAAAGCCTTAAAATTCCATTTACAGATTAATTTTAATATTAAGTTATAAAATATTTAACTTACATTCTGCCATTGTGGCGCTGTCTTTAGTGGGCCACCTAGGTGATTCAAGTCGTTCGCAAGTTTGGCCCACAACGGTTTGTAATTAAGTCTCTCACTTCCGGAAAACCTTTTTGTGATAATGAAGGGATTGCATTTTGCTACATCCATGATCAGCTTCCAATGTCTTGTATTCGCTCTTTTTTCTATTATTTGTCAAGCAAATGTTAGGTTAATGTTTCAAATTTATTATATAATTCAACCACTGTTACCTACCAGTCATCTCAACGGCTATCTTATAACTAACTAACTGCCACTAACCCTCTGCAAGTCTACCTACCAAACAAGTCGAATAGTGTAGTGCAGAGTAGCGAGCGAGGTTTATGCAGGTGTTCACTTTCGTGGAAGGACGGTCGTGGATTGAGAGTTGAGACCGTTTCATTGTTATGCAAATTGGGATTCGATTCCAGATATATAAACAAAAAATTCAATAATAGTTTTTCACATTGACGGGAACAAGACTTATTCACAACTTGGTCACATCAATGTGACAATAATAATTAATCAACGACAAAGTAAAAAGTTATTATAATATTTAATATAATTTTCATCAGAAATTAATTTTGAATCTAATCGTACCATTTTCAAAAACGTACATTTTTGTAAAATTTTCTTTGCATCAAACCGTAATTCGCACCAAACCCTTGCTCCAACCGCGATCGTCGACACGTTTTTGTATGTGTGCTTTATGTGCGATGTGCAAATACTTCATTCAAAACCAATGAATGATGTCGGCTTTGGACAAAGCATTAGTGTTTGTATAGCCTTGTTTCGTTCGTAATGTGATTGAAAAAAAAAACTAAAAAACCTCCTGTCGAACCTCGCCAGCAAATAACACATTTTTAGATGCCTGTATTTTGTTGCCGCGAAATCGAACATCTGCAAAAACATCGTTCGCTAGTCACTTTACTACACTACGGCTGCCGTGTAACCAGTTTGACATTATTACTGTAGTACACTGTTTATGGTACCGACACAGTGTCGGTTACTGATGTTACAAGTACATCAAAGTATAGCCTGATTTTTATTAGTAGACCTCCAAGGCACATTTATACAGTAGGAGGAGAAGACTCTGTATGCCGAGCACTCCACCTACACTCGAATCACAACTCCTGCGCATCGCCTACTGAGGTAATACGCGCAGGACGAGTCTGGAGAGTCACGGAAGACGAGATTCTTACGTTCACCTTCCAGAAGGTACTTGCCAGCTCACCTTTCATCTCGCGATATTGTTTAGTGGTTTCCTCGCGCTTAGGTATATTAACTCGCCGACGACCTAACATATCTCAAGTATAAGATAAACAGTAAGTCACCTGAATGGTGCCATGAACAATGCACGACGCTGACTTAGTCATAAAAAAGGGTCAGTGTTAATTGGTGTTAATATCAGTGTTAATGTCACGTGCACGGAGTATAGATATAAGGAGTCCGAACGCAATGTTCGAGAATGGCATGAATTTGTGGCAATTGATTTACGCCAACAGGGCGCGCTGCTTATTAACGGAATCTCATGTTTGAATTGGTTCCAATCGGTACTGATCGGTACTAGGTAAGACTGGGTAAGACTTGTAGCAAGCTTGTAGCAACTAGTAGTGGCAAATTTTAATAACCGCGCGCCTGCGCGTATTTACGTGCAATAATAATAATATTAGGTTCTGATTGGTTGACGACAAATAAATGCGCAGCTAGTGGCAGAAGAACTCCTTATATCTACTGATATCTACACCTGTGATCTATACTCCGTGGTCACGTGACTCGTGCTTTGAAACAAATACTTACTGTCAGATTATGTTTTGTTTTTATAACATTTTTCTTGAGCAACAATTTCCAATTCTTTGTCATCTTCTCCACTAGGTTCCAATTGTCTTTACCTGTACATTTGCATTCTAAATACTGAAGCTTCCTGTGTTTTGCCAGAGTATTCGTAGTATTCTATCTTGGAGTAGCTCCAACAGCTTTCCCTTTACATAACCTCACATGAGTTTCTAACTATCATCACTAACTCTGCGAATTATGGTTTGAAACATTTCTTCAATTTGACCTGGAACTGAATCATAAAGCGCATTTTTTTCGTGAAAAAACTTCAGCTAAACAGCGCGCAAAACTCTATTTTAGAAATTCAAACTATGCTGATGCTCAGTTTGAATTTCTAAATTTAATCTGACCAACATTTAATTAAATGTAGAATTAAAGTAAGGAATTTTGGCAACTGTTATCCGAATTAAAACAAACAAATACAATAAAACTTCCTTCTTTATTTAGAAAAAAAGTTAAGAACAAAAGTGTTTCACAAAAAAAGTGATAACAAGTACATCATCATATTTTCCAATAGTATTCCAAGATAACCACGCATCCATGCAGACATTTTCCCAAGTTCAACTAGTCCTTTTTATTATCATTTTGAATGCAAATATAAATTTCTGTCTCCTAACATTTAATCCATGCACTCACATATTCCTTGTGTAAAATCTTTTCTTATAACAGACGCCCGCCTCGCTCACATCCCAAAGAATATAAATATATATTATTATTTGCATTTTATGATTAACAGTAGGATAGCTTTTAGAATCTACCACTTTCAAGGTACTAACTTATCAATAAAGTGGGTGCTAATATGTATAACTTATAAATGTACACATCTCGAAACTAAACTCTTAACCATTTAAGTAGTTACAATGCAAATACAACAAATTTCAACATTTCTAAGCTCACAGCGTCCAATGAAAAACAATTGATACGTAAAAGCAAAGAAACGTTAAACATTCGTTATGACCGTAAATAAATTCGTTTGTTTGTTACTTATAAAACTTAGTAAACAATTTATAATTCGACTCTTCATTTATTTTAATTCTCTATATTTCTTTTAATAACAACTCAAAGAAACATAATGAATACTTCTCAAAATTGATTGAATTCAATAAGTTAATTAATTACTAAAAATATCAAAAAAGTTATTATTTATTCTTTGATATTTTTAGTACTCTTTTTATAAAATTTAAATGAAAAGTAAAAATTGTATTGTATTTTAATAGAATTGGCCTATACTGACTCAATTGTTGTATTTTGTTTATCGTCACGTTCTTGTTCCCTGTTTTTGGTAAACCGCCAATAAGAGCAAGTACCTTCGAATTTGATTCATGTCCGCTTGATATTTTCAAATCTAATCATTTTTTTTACTCATTATAATATCGCGCAAGGTTTTAACGATGCATAAAGAAAGCTCTGATATATGTACAACAATAGGCGTTATCTCGCATTTCAAATCGAAATCAACCTTAATCGCATGTGGTTTTGGTGCCGGTAATTAATTTACATCACTGGATTTTCAAACTTACTTCCCTTGGTAATGTAGATCTCCCCATACGCTGCGTTTTGCTGTAAGTTTAAGACGTTGAATTTTTTCAAAACGAGTAAACTGTAAAACTTTTGCGCTGCCTGTGAACAAAAACCAAGAAAAAAACAAATTAAATGTTTGTAGGTTAAGTTTTTATAGGTTAAAAATTACCTGTTTTCGTGAATTTCGATGACACATATCTGACAAAACCATTTGATCAGACACCACAAAGTTCTTCTTAACCGCTGTAAATAATTGATACGCCCTTTTGTTCAAAACACGCTCCTCGAACTGTTCATCCGACTCATCAACTTGTTGTTCTTCATTAGGATCAACAGATTGGGGAAAATCGTAGTCACCTTGCCAAGGTGAATGAATCCTTTCAGACATTCCTCCTGCTGGTGTTTGTGCTGGCATATTTTCATCATAACCCATATTCGCCATTTGCATATTACCCTTTTGAAAAAAAAAATATGTAAAAAATTACCTTCAATTTCTACTTATAAAATTTCAAACACTTACATGATCATAACCCATATTCTCCATCCCAGGTAAATCCACATTGCCAAAACTATCATGCTGCGGCGTTTGTGGAATCCCTAAACCATGCACACTCATTAACTCCTCCCCAGTCGCAGGCGTCATGGGCGGTCCCAAACTGCCTAAACCATCCGATTCGTTCAATAACGAATGCACTTGATCCGGTTGTAACTGTGGCATTTCATCTATGTGATGCAACGGCGTAGGCGGCGCTGGTGTTCCCGGATAGCCCATAATCGGCGTTGGAGGAGGCGGCATATCTTCATGCATATGCGGTGTTTGTGGCGGCATCATCATATGCGGTGACAGCATACCTTGACTCTGCGGTGTTGACGGTGCCATTAATGGTGTAGGTGGAGCCATTAGCGGTGTAGGCGGTGCCATTAAAGATGTAGGAGAAGCCATTACCGGCGTAGGTGGCATCATAGCAGCTAAAACTTCTTCAGGATTCATTATAGGTTGCGGTGTTTCAATGCCAGGATGTATAGGTGTTCGATTCGCTTCTTCGTTCTTTCGTTTCCTGCCGCGTTTTGATGGTGTAGGTACAGGCGTTGGTTCAAACTCTTCCGCCTCTCTGACTTGATCCAAGGCCAATGAATCAGCATCTCCTAACATCGCGAAATCTTCTGTACCTATTGACCTTGAAATCAAATGCCTTTGATAGTTTTTGAACAAAGCACGCGCAGGAATAGGTCGCGCTGGTAACGCAAATAATTTTTCCACGCCGCCGGTTTCTTTCCAATGCATAAGTCTTTTTGTAGGAGGAGCCAAATCTAATGTGGTTACAATGTCGGTCGTATCCGATAATTGATTTTTCATTTCTTCACCGGAAATGTTTTTAACCTCATCAACGATAAGTTTACGTTTGCGTTTACTTTTTTGGTTAACACCGCGAACAACAGTGGCGTCTACCGGCGGTAACGCGAAACTTTCCGCGTCATTTTGCAGTAATGTAGATTGATCTATTGGGGTTTCGACACGTGGTTCTTCTGGTTGTTCATTTGTTTCACTCATTATTGACGGCGGCGGTACGGGTTCCACAACTTTTTCAGTGAGAGCTTGAAGTGGAGATGGAGGACGTGAATTGTCACTTGAATCACCACCCATGGAAGGTGGACCACCAAAATGATCCATATCATCATCGCTGTCATCATGGGTTGATGGCGGTAGAGTTGGTTCTGGGAGATGGTTATCGATTGGTTGAACATCACCCATCGGTGCATCATCAAACAAACCGCCTTCGAATAACCCACCAGCTATAAGAAGAAGTAACACCAATTTTATAATTTGCACTAAACAACAAATTCTTGAACAAAATGTCTAATTTTTTGAACTTACAGATCATATTAGAATTAAGATTTGACCCAAAATCGTCATCTCGTAGAGGTGGGTCAATGTCCATTGCAGAGTTTTGAAGACCGGAAGTTGACGGCATTGGTTCTCGGTCTTTATCCAAACCAACAACGTCCATACCATCGCTGAAGAGTAAGTTATTCGATGGTTCTAACGATGTGTGACGCATTAAGTCCGGAGCGTCAGTGTCGAAACCCATATCACCAAAACCATCATCGTTGGTTACCAATGTTAGATTACCGTAATCTTCACGCATTGTAATTTCTTCAGCTCGAGATTGATTTAAACTGAACTGAGCTTCAATATCAACATCACTATAAATAAATTGATTTTAATATAAGTATCCATGACCTTCTTCATTTGTTTTACAGTTTACATAAGCCTTCTATGATACATAGTACCAAATAAAACAAAAACAATTGAAGAATTAAAAAAAATGTATTTTCATATTAGAAAACAAAAAATTCACTCAAAAAATGAAAAAAAAAATGAAAAAAAAAATGAATAAAAAATAGCTTAATATATATGGTACTTACTTCAATTCAGGCATTGCTGTATCGAAGTCATGAAACACTTCTGGTAAAGTAATTGCATTAACTGCAGCTTCTCTATGTCCTTCAGGTAAATCAACCATACCAGGCCGAAATGCCATTTTAATTTTAACGAACGCTTCATTACAATCAGCTAATAAATATTTAGCCTTGCGAGAATAAATTCTCACAATACCCAACAACAAATGCCCTGTTGTCCTCAAAGACATCTTCACCTTTGGTTGTAAAATACCATCAACAGACTTCTCTACATTTGTCTCAAACACATGAGCTTTTGTTAACTTCTTGTCCCAATGCGCGGCCAACCAAATCCGGGCCAGAGGGCCCTTTTTGGCCAGCACAAAATGTGCGTAAAACATCTTGGTACTTTATACACGATCGTCACCAATTAAATAAACCAGTTGATAAAATACTGGAAAAGTATACGGAAAAACTTTCGATTAAAATTAAATTTGCCATAATAATTTGTTTTATGATATATGTGAATGAAACACAATTTGTTTGATGTTTTGTAATAAGAATAGCTTTATTTAGTATGCAAGTGCATAGCAATGCATACTGCGCGTTGGTTGGCGCCCAAAACAACAAACACCGAAACAAACGAATATCGTTGTATTACCGTTCGTGGCGATTATCCCAAAAGCTTCTATACAATCCCACGCAATAAGATTAACCCATCACTAGTTAGAATTAACACACAGTGAATTTTTCGCGGTTGTACACAACAGACGCGGCACAGCTTTTCGTAAACAGAACCTAACGTAACAAGCCACAAACAACAGACTGCAAAATGGCGGCAAGAGAAGCCACTTGATCGACGCGCCATGCGCATGCGCATTTACCGGTAATTCAAATGATTATAACGGAATTATGTATATACTAAGTGTTACAAACAACTAAATATTATAAACATTTACATTAAAACAACAATAACAAGAATAAACAACAAATAAAAAAACAATACAATAAAACTCATATTCACGTCAATTTAAATTCAAAACTTCTATGTAACTCTGTAAAACTTGAAAAGAATGTCAAAAAATAATCAAACGTCATTTTTTAGGTTAAAATTCAAAATTATCAGTAAATAATTATAATTTATTAATATATTTATACCATTTATACAAAACACTAAAAAAACACTAAAACCAAGAATGTTTTTACTAAGATTTATTGTTTTATTATTTGTTATTCAATCATATTCCGGGATTAACTTTTTTACTCCCTGCAACGAAAGATGTCCAAAATGTCATCCTTGTTTAAAGGAAGTTGAAAACGACGTGGAAGTTATTAATGTGAACGATATGGATACTTATTGTTTGAATCACAGAAACGAATGTGTTTATGATGGTTTTTGTGCTGGTTTCAAATATGTTTACAACCCTTTTAAAGATATTGTGAGCAGAAAACGGGTTCTACCAGCTTGTGTGCGTTGTGCGCAATGTTTAGCTATTTCTGACGAGGTTTACAAGCGTTAATTTATATTTATTCAGTATTTTAACACTATTCTTTAAAAGGTACGCAAAATGTTTGACGATATCATTGAAAAAACTGAACATTTACAACCTGATATTGCGAAATGTATGGTACATAAGCAATTTACTGAAGATTTTTGTAAAAGAACATTTACCAGGTTACGTGAACATATTTTTAATTTCATAAAATTTTCACATTATTTTTGCTTTATTTTGTTTGTTTTTTTCTTTATTTTAGTCATGATTTACGTAATTGTAATGGAGACACAATTTTTTGCAAAATGGAAGAATGTGGGACACATATTCGAACTGAATTTGATGGTCAATGGCCCACAATGTAATTTAGAACTTAATAATCTTAATATTTTAAATTCATTTACACCTAACCTAAAAAAACTTTTGAAACTTTTTAAAACTTTAAATTTTAACTGATTTCAACTGTTTTAACTAAAGAATTTTTAGGTTAAAAAACATGTGTTTGTTGTTTGTCCATCAACTTGATTACGAAACAAAATATCGCTTTTTTCACCAATTCTGGACAGGATATAGAAGTGTAGATGATTTTTTATGTCGGTAAGTTAAATAACATAATTGATTTGTGAAATATATTTGTAAGCAAATGAAATTACAAAATACTGTATTTTAAACTCCAATTACATACTGCCATAGTTCAGAATCATAATAACTACCTGTTTTACTGATAATAACTAATAGAACATTATAACTTTAATAAACTTAATTTTTTTTAACTATTTCAGTGGTGATGGTGTTTTTCGAGAATGTAAAAACTTAGTAAACAAAAGAAAAATATGTAACTGCAATGAAAGTTTAGCTGAAGAACCAGAAGTATGGTATACATGTTTATTTAATAAGTGAAAAATTTATTCAAAATTATTGAATCCCAATAAATTTTAATTTCTTTTCACAAAAATATTTAACAAAATAAGCAAAATAAAACACAAATATAATAAAACACATTAGATTGTTACTATATATCCTTTTATTTTTACAATAAATATATTACTTCAATAAATAATTATAAAACAAACACAATTCTTAATCATATGTTACATTATTAAACGAGGCCATGATATAAAAATGCAATCATTACAAAACGTACATAATATTATTAATTATACTCCACCTTAAAAATAATACAATAATATTCATAATTGTTAACGTAATTAACGTTAAGACATTAAATAACGTAAATTTGGCATTCAATGACTACATTTTCATTGTCAACACTGTACATACTATTATGTAAAAGTATGGCAAGTTATTTTTAAATTTTAACCTCAAAATTATTTGAAAAATTCATAAAAAACATAAAAAAATCGAGAAAGTAAATTTGACTAGAAAATACAAAAAAAAATTACTCTGATACAAATTTTACAAATTATTTAAAATGCAAGTTTCAGTCATGAACAATTTTAGGTTATAAAGTTTTTGCAGAGGTTATGAAGCTACTTAAGCAATTAATTCGTTTGAGACTTAATAAATTGTTTGTTTCTTTGATAAAATCACAGAAATCTAAGTTTTATGATATTTTAAATTATTTCATTTTTTTCCGTTCTAATCCGTACTAATGTCCCTGGGATTTACACTTTAAGGGCATTTATATCTAGAATGTTATTTATTGCGCATGCGCTTATTTTTTTCTAACCGTCATTATTGTAAAATTTGTAATATTTCGATATATGGTAACTAATCTTGACCATACTAATTGTTTTCAATGTTTTCTAACTAGTAATTTGTACTAATTACATGTTTTAAATATTAATTAATTCGATTGTATGACATTAATGGCTTTTGATAGCTAAAAATCTAATATTTCATATTTTTAATAGTTGTTTTTTAAATTTTTGCTATTATTCGATGTTTATTTAAATCTTTAAATATCTAAACATTGGTCGGTGGCTCCATCCCACAAATAATGGCTTTCATAACACTAGCAGCTGCTAAACTAGCATATGGCTGCCATTCCTTACGCCTAGTGCCATCTTTGTAATCAGAAATACCTCGAATGCAAACAAAACTATCTTTGCAATTACCGAGCACTGATTCGATGACAGTGTCGTACTCGCAATCAAAAGCAAGTGCTCCATATTGCGCCGCGAATTGTTGTCTTAATTGCTCAGATTTGGCGACTTGACGGCCTGATCCAATCATAGCTAAATGCACTTTAGGACAATTTTCATGCCTTGGAGAGTCGGTTTTCGAAGGTTGTGGATGTGCCACTTCGATTAAATCCCCTTCACCGATTGACATATACAATTTGTCGGTTTCTGGAGCTGGTGCTGAGTAATCAGTTTCTACATTTTCGAGATTTGATAACCCGGTTTGAAGGTATTCATACCACCTTGGAGCGTTTTGTGTTTCAGCATCTGATTTGAGGGATGCAGCGATTTCTTGGAGGTTAAGATTTGATGGTCCATACGGTTTGACTTCAAACTCATAACCTGTGTCGGTTTTATTCGCACTGTCGCAGTATACGTACACATGTCTAAAGAATAATAATAACATCATTAATTAAATTTTTTAAATAATGTTTTTAGGTTATGATAGTTTTTTGAAACCCGTTAGAGGCGCTGTGTGTCATCTAACTACCCTAACCTAATTTCTAATTTTAATTTTTAATATTAATAACAAAAAAAAACTTACTTGTTATTTTTATTTGGATAAGAAACAACAACATCTCCAAGCCGTACATGTTTATTATAATCTGTATAATGCGGAACACCACCGGCGACACCAACAAGGAAAACGTAATCAACTTTTTGGAAAGTCCCCAACAGTCTTGTCGTTGTATTGCCCGCAGCTGTCATTGCTTCCCTAGTATGGCCAACTGAGGGTAGTTTAGTGCATACAATTCGATGCGCACCAATATTTCCCATTGTGTAAACGTTAGACTCACCTAAAACGCAATTGAAATAAAAGTTAGCAACAAAACACGGCCGTTTTGTATCCCACACAAACTGGTTAGTATCGAACAAATCAAAATGTCTGTTAGTTACTAGAACATAAAATCATCCAATAAAGCTTTAAACACATAAACATGGTGATAAAACACAACTTGTGCTGAAAACACATTGCCTGTACAAATATAAAGATACCCGTGATTTGTTTTTTAATTTAAAAGAATGTGCGATTTTGGTTTTGCCGTTACGACTGAAGCGTTTTTACACTTTTTCTTACCAAACTTTGTTTGTGGACCATTTGTAGTTGGACTAGTCGCACCTAATATAAATTGTTTCTTATTAATGAACTGTATTTATTAATACTGAATAATGAAACTTAAAAAAAAAACTTGTGTATATAAAAACAAAAGTTGTCTTGTATTGTGGGTTGCATATAGTAAAATTTTAAAACGCGTTTATAGCGCATGTAAACCATATGTAAACTGCGCACTTGTTCGTACCATGCGCAAAGTTAACCTTACAAAACCCAACAAAAGTAACAAAACGTGTTTGTGTTTTTTACACAAAATTGAAAGAAAAATTATAATTAAACAATGATTACACCACGGTTTCAACTCACACAAGATGTGAAAACGTTTACGATAACAATACGTGCTCCGTATTGCAGTTTAAAAGAATTGGAAGTGCAAGTTGATGAAGAAACTTTTTTGTTTTATTGTAAGCCATATTATTTACGGATGAAACTCCCTGGTAGAATCGAAGAAGAACGTAATGCACATTCAAAATTCGATGCTGACTCCGGTGAATTTACGTTCACCTACGATAAGAGTACCCCAGGCGAAACTTTTGAGAATTTAGATTTTATAACACAATTTCTTTCACCAAAATTAGAAGTTCAAGATGGGGGACGTAAGATTGAAATTCTATCAAGTTCAGCACCAAATGAAGATATTGTCGAATCAGAAGATCAATATGGGTTTGCACAACGTGGTGGTTATAAATTTAATTATGACAGTACAGAATATCATGACATTTTTGAATTAAACCCACATGAAGTAAAACTCCCAGATCGAAAAGAACTGAGGATAAAACATGAAGAAACAACTTTTAATTTTGATCATTACTTAGCAGATTTTATTGATTGTGATGAAATTGATTCACTTATACAAGAAAAATCACCTTGGAGTATAAAATTATCCTCAAAACATAAACTTGAAACAGGAAAATCAAGTTTCACTGGTTTGGAATTAGATTTCTTGAAAAATTTACCTAACATAACCTATGAATTAAGTCCAACACAACATCAATATGCTTTTACGACACTTTTAGATATTTTGTATGCATATTGTTATGATAGAAGATCAAGTTGTTTTGAAGGTAGCTGTGAATCAGGTTGGAATATTTTAAAATTATCATCTAGTATGGTTTGGTTTGATTCTTTCAACACACCAAAAGAAGCTATTATTGCTGGATTCAGAAGAGCATTGATGTTTCCTTTATACAGAAATTTTAATTTATGTTCTGCAGTTTTAGAAGATTTAAAAGATTTGTTGAAATTGGGTGAAACTGAGATTATAAAAGTTTTGATTGAAATTTATGGCATTTTTTTGGGAGGTGATTCAGCAAGGTATATTTTGAATCATTTGTTTATTAAAGATTATGTAGTTTATATTCAAAAGTGGGACAAAACAAAATGGAAAGAGATTGTTGATGAAGTGTTGAATATGGAGATTAACAAATCTGATTTGGGGTTGAATCTTGAAGAAATTGAAGAATTAACTAATGAAGATAATCTTGATGAAGAAGAACAAAGTGTTGAGAACGTTTTAAGTAAAAATATGAAGAGTTTAAGTATAAATAATAAAAATCCAAAGGAAACAAAAGAAGAATTAGATTCAGATGATGATGAATCAGACGATTCTGATGATACAGAATCAGACTCAGAAGAAAGTAGTACAGAAACAGAATCAGAAACTGAAAGTGATTCTGAATAAATAAATAATTTACTTATGACTTACCAACTGTTGTGTATCGCACAAATGTTTCTTTGTTTTCAATCATGGCGTCAACGGCGAGTTTTTCGCAGTATTGTGCTGTGATAATGGCGATGGTGGGTTGTTTACTACTCGCCATTGTTGGCATTTGTTTCACGACTGTTACTTGGGTGTCCATTGATTGTTGGCGAGTAAAAGCACCATGGTCCATTGCTTTTACTAAACCACGTGATTGAAGTTCAGCGAGATGATGAGCGACTTCTTCGTCATCCCAGTTGTTATCTCTTTAAATCAAAACAATAACAATTGGAATACATCAAACATTTTTTAATAATGTGCATTTAAAAATTACTTACTTTGCAAGATCATGTAGAGTAATAGGATTGGGATAAGCTGATTCAATGAGTTCCAGTACTTTTTCCACCGAAAGTAAAACGACGTTACCAATGGAGTTTTCATCGCCGGATACTGTAAAAAATGTTTTTATAAATTCAGAAATTCAATAATTATAGTTCGTTAAATGATGAAAAACAAAACAATGTAAAAACAACAAAATTGGTTATTTTTAGGTTAAGATCTGTCGAATAATTATAGGTTATATGCATTTTGTTTATTATTGTGAAAAAGAAATTGTGATTATTTTTGTAAATATATTAAATATAATTTGTACTTGATACCAGACTTATTTAATTTAGAGTAGTAGACAACTACCAGGAAACCCAAGCGGTGATTGGCAGGTTTGAATTTAAAAAAATTTGGATAGTACCAGACTGAACTAATTGATTAGTCGATTTGATTTTGAAAATATGTTTACCACCTTGTGATTGGTCACTCTAAATGTGAGGATACTAAAAAAACTATGGAAAGCTTTAAATTATAAAATTTCTTCAAGTTATTTTCATGTTTTACGATTAAAAACTCATATTATTAATTAAAATTAAAAAAATTATCTTTAGAAAAGTTACTCCTAATTTTTAAACTAATAAACAATTTAGCTTTAAAACTTTTTCGATAAAACCCACCAGTTTTGCAAAAATCGTGAAAATCTAACCCACATCGCTATAATCGATAACAAACCTTTCCATGTTTTTCGACATAAAACCAATAAAATTTTAACAAATTTTCTTAACAAACGTTGTTCCTAATTACCTGATCTACATTTTTTCTTAATAATCTTTTGTGCTAAAACACGAAAACACCGTAAAAATCTCCGTTAATAAAGCCTTGTGCATCAAATAAGTAATTTGATTTGAAACATATGTTAAAATATTAACGAAAAAAAAAACAAAAAATCAATTTCCAAAGTCCCCAACACTCAGTCCAACCCCCAAAATTAATTGAAAAATAAAATCAAAGCTACAAGGGTTAAATGAATACAATAAAGTTAGTAAAGTGTTAAAATGTGTTACTATTTGTTACTAGTTACTAGTTAAAACCCAATCTCTAATAATGAAAATTGTTTAGGGCTTATAGAAGTTTGGTTATCTAAAGCGATTAAAGAGTTTCATAAACCCAAACCTGTAGAATACAGAGAAGAAGAACTTAGTTGTACATGAAGATAACCAGGTCGAGCTACAAGAGACAAACGTGTCAATTTTTCAATTATTTCTGTATCTAATTTACCAATTTATTTTATTAAATTAAAAACAAATCCTACAAATTTTAAATCATACCAAATTTAAACATTAAAAAAATTAAATAATAAAAGAAATTTTTTAAAAAATTACCTATTATACCACTTATTAATTTAACTTTTGGATTAATTCAGAAATAATTAACATTACCTACTGATAAGTTAAATTTAATAATAAAAAAATAAATAACTTACGTGGTCGTGCAACTTCGACGACTTCCTCCAATTGTTTCAAAACAATTTCCACCTTACTAATTGTTTTATAGCCGTGCTGCATTTGTTTCATTATCTTTTTAATGAAACCCACATAATCTATTAAAACAAAAAATATAATATTGATATTTTATAGATAATCAGAAAAAATTTAATTGAAACTAATTATTTACCTCTTGGGAATTCTTGTGGTGATACCAACTCCCTGAAGAAGTCTTGAGCAACAGTAGCAGTACTACCACCGCTTCCATTATGGTGTGAATCACCATTCGTATAACCATTCGTCGACCCATTCGTACCATTAACGCCATTGGTGCCATTAACATGTCCGTTTTGATGGGGAATATCCCGGAACCAAAAACGAAGTGTACGTGATTCTTGCGTATGTTTACCAGTTTGGCCACTCACGAGAAAAACACGAAACTCTAAACTTAATTCCGGTTGGGTTTCGTCTTTTGCGTCAGCGGCAGTTTCTTTATTGATAACAATACCAGTATGCTCACCACCAGCAACGTGCATCTTATCATTCGCCGCTTTGGTAATCGCACGTCTTTCGATTAATAACGTGGTGGAATTCGCTGTTTTTCCTCTGGGTGTCATTACGACTTGTTCTTCTGTTGTTTCCGTCATTTTAGTTTAAATTTTAATCTGTAAATAATAATAAACAAAACTGTTACTTTAAAAACACTAAAATTTGTAAGGATTTGTTGAGTTATTTTAGCTGTTTTAGCAAAATCGATGTGTTTATTAAAATAAGTTATAAAGATAAATCTTCGCTGTTAAATTCCAAAAATTTGGATTATAAGCATTTTTTGAGTTTCTAATTAGAAATTGAAGTTTTTAATGATATTTATAACCAAAACATGGTAAAATTTGCATAGTTGGCGACGCAAACATTTATAGTTTTGCAATTTTTGAAAAACGAAAGCGTTTTATCAAAAAATTACTATGATAAAATGTTGGTGTTTAATTACAAATACCTTCGTTTACAAAAATGTTTTGGATTTCTTATTGGAAATTGGAGCTTTTAATGTTTTTATGTCAAAAACATGCATCAATTTACAGGGTTTGTGTCGCAAACATTGAAGTTTTTGCAAAACTTCATATTTAAGTAAAAATGTTACTAATATTACTTCATTATTTACTTCTAAACATTTTTTATTTTGGAATTTGTGCAAAACTTGTGAGTTTTATCAAAAAGGTACCAGGATAAAATATCCGTGATTTAATTATAAATAACTTTTGTTATAAGAATTATGTGAAATTTTATTTCAAACTTGTAGTTTTTAATGTTCCTATTTCAAAAACATGTTAACATTTTCATCGTTTGTGATTCGGTTATTTCTTTATTTTGAAATTTTCGCAAAAGTTTTATCAGAGTTTTATACAAAATTGTTACTAAGATAAAAATACTTGTGATTTAATTACAAACAACTTTTATTATAAGAATTTTTTGAAATTTCATGTCACACTTCGACTTTTTAATGTTTCTATGTCAAAAAACATGTTAACATTATATCGATTGTGATTCTTTTTTTTGTATTTAGAAGAAATTGTCAAGTTTATCAAAAAAATTACTGAGATACAATGTTCGTTATATAATTCCAAACTACTTTCGTAATAAGAATTTTTGCAATTCTAATTAGAAATTGGAATTCTTTACGTTTTTACGCCAAAAAACATGTTGTCAGATGAACAATGTTTAAAAAACTTGTGATTTTTATCATATATGTTATTAATAAGGAATCACTTGTTACAAGAATTTCTTGAAATTCTATTTAGAAATGCGATTATTAGTTTATTATCTCCCAAAAATCAAGAAAAAATAAATATTACTTTACAAATTTTGAATGAATGTATAAACTTATTAATCAAAAACTGTTTACATCTAATCACAAACCTTGATTTGTGTCTCTAGTGACTTTGAACTTAAAACTTTGAGTTTAAAACTTAAAAATAAAAATCAGTTGCAAAAGTCCAGACACACATTAAAAACAAAAATAACACGATAATAAATCCAATCTGGCGTTTGTTTAACTTGAACACCTTTGAAACTTTATAAAAACCAGAAAAAACAGACAAAAAGCAGCTAAATTTCAACGCAATGATAGGTACAATTATTGGGAAAAAAAACTTTAAAAAATGAACGTCATTTGTATTAATGATTTAATGATAGGTAGGTACTAATTTTATGATTTAATCAAACCTAATTATTTTTAACCATAAATCATTACTACAAATTACATCGCGTGAATCAAAATTTAACAACAGCAGCAGAGAAAAATAATCATTCACACTCAAACTATCTATTTATTTAGTTTGGCGTTTCAAATCCAACACTTTCGGTAATTACGGAAATAAAGTCCGAGAAAACCATGCAAACAAAGCTCATAACAGACAGACGTGACAGAACAAACGCCCAAACCAAATCCAAGCCTTAAAATGATTGAAACCGAGCGCGTTGTCAAAATAATAGATGCAAGTGATGAACAAACGTGAAACAAGCGTGAAACAAACGTATCCGAAAATAAAGAGTGAACGCTTCGTTGGCATGAATAAATAAGCGGAAATACGCTTTGGGAGTGTCGCCACTTTAATAAATTTGCAACCCATTACACGATCCCATTATTATTAGTTTCATTTCACATTTCCCATGATGGACATGAATAAACATTTAAACTAGAACTAAACTAAAGTAACAAATATCAACAATTAATTTTTACGAATCAATTTATTCAAAACCCAATTCACATTTCCTTTTAATCCAAAAAATTTGTTTATGTTTGATCGAATTTTGCACTCACCAACTAGAAATTAGGTTTCTATGGCATCCAACGAAGTATAAATAACTTTCAAGTGGTTTCAGTAACCATTAGTAACCACCACACCACAACGACCAACCACAAGCGCGTTTATTATCGATAAACAAACCGCTCAATAAACTAATAAACAACGAACTAACATTTTTTATCACGCAAAAATTGTAATTTCTAACTCTAAACCTACACACTAAATTAAAATCTAAATCATTTAACGCACAATCAAGTCAAATTATGTTAAAATTTAAATTCGAAGTTTTTATTGAATACGAGTTTTAGTAAGTAACTATAACTAATTTTGCTAGTTTCGCGCAATTTATTGGATCAATCAAGCGGCTGTCGACCGTCTAGACGTTGAATTTTCTACCCAAGCAAAACTCTATTTCCGTGGAGCTTTTCCCTCCGGCTTTTAGCTTTCATTACACGCGTGGAAAGTGAGGGAATGTGCGCGTTGCACACCCTCAATTCGATAAACCACGGAGCGATGCGATGAAAAATGATTGCATGCGTTGCAATATTGTAATCGCTATACATTACTAGACTTTGTCGTTGTAGGGGGTGAATCAGCTCAACTAGGTTTACTACCACCCCTCGTAGAAGTATAGATATATTGTCTATGAGTATTGTATGGGGTTTACTGGGAGTAAAATTAGTAAACCTATGTAGTCAAGTAGGAACCTGGTGGTACCTTGCATGTCAACAAAAAATTACGTTTTTATATGAATTTTTCATTTCATTTAATTCCATTGCGTTTAAAATACTTTTGTTCACAAAAGTAAATGTTAACAATGAAAACAACTAGATAAAACAAGATGGCGCTTATAATTTGATATTTTCATAAGTAAAATTATTATGGGATTAGGTCATTCTAAAGGCCAAAATAGATTTTTTTTCAGAAATACTATAAAACAAATGCAAATAATATTAACGTGATTTTATTATACATGTTAGTGACATAATACAATATTTTTTTTAATGATTTATTTCATAATGGCGGGTGTACAGGGTTTTTATGTTTATATATAATAACTTCTGTCGAAGCTGCACTTCTGAAGTAAAAAGTGAAAAATTTGCCGTAAAAATTGTCAGATAATTGTTAATAACATTTGAACTATGCAATACAAACAGAAAATCCTATGTACTTTGATAGACAATGTATATTCCAAGATATATTCCAATTTTCAAGTTATTCGGATGAAACTTGTCTGAGTTATTTGTTTCCCAACTTAAAAATTGCAATTTTGAGATAAACGTGTTTAAAGTTTCAATGCCCGCAATAATCCTATAGCTGGCACTGTGGTAAAATCAACAATTGAACCTTTGAAAATTAATTTTTTTTATTTATCAAAAGTCATAATATTTTTATGACTCCAAAGTATTATTTAAGCAAAAAATGATATTATGAAAATCTACTCCCTAAAAAGACGCGTTGTTAGCAGAAGTATGACGAAGATTGATGATTCATCAATAAATAACACATTGTTATAACAATAGGTCTAACTCAGACCAAGTCACAATAATACTTGACTCGACAATTTTATTTTGAGCTATAAATAGGTCAAACGCTAAACTATCTATTGAAACTAAACTAGTCAATTTGTAATAACGTTTATGTTCCTTTGCGTTTTTTTGAATGTTTATGTGTATTGTAGTATTTATTTTATTTGTTTACTAGTGGAATATTCGAGAATTGCGTATTTCATGCGGTTTTTGTAGTGTATCATGACGATATTGTTAAAAACGCAAATGTCGATGATGTCATCGCTAAGAAAGAATTCTGATGACGTAAAACCTGTCAGTGCCACTGCCATTACCACTGGAAGCGGAATCGTGCATTAAGTGTTTTTTTTTGTTCGCGCACGTTCTCACGTTTCGAGTACGAGTTAATATTTATATTAGTCACAATCGCACAAAGTCTGATCTAATGCAGACAACATAAGGATATTGTTTGTTTTCGGTGATCACCTTGATCTTATTTTATTGGATAAGCAATTACAACAAGTTGATTATTCTTAGTATGTTAGTGTGATTCTTACATTTTTTGTACATTCAAAGTTTTAAATTTTACAGTTACATTATAAAATAAAAGTTTTGGAAAACAGATTTTCAAATACATTTTTAATCAGTTAATTACACACATCATTTGTTATAAACATTTTTTAACATTTCCATTAGAAATAACCGTTTTTGTGTTTTAAAGTAGAAAAATGATGGTTTAGTACAGCAGTTGCCAAAGTGGTGGTCCGCGAGAAAATTTCGCTGGTCCGCAGAAAAATGTGGAATATACTTACTCATCATAAAGCTTTGATCACAATTTTTTCCATAAATATATTTAACACTTGAAAAATCCTATTAGTAGTCCGCGGGATTTAAATTACGAATTAACTGGTCAGTTAAGCGATAAAGTTTGGCGACCGCTGGTTTAGTAGGCTGATTGGCATGATTTGTAGATACTTATTTGATAATTTAACAACATTTGTGTGTTATACAAAAAATGTTGGTAAGTTAAAAAGGTACTTTGGTTTATTCCAAATAATTGTTGTTATATACATTTTGATATTTTTCGTAAAAATTTCAGTTTTTTTCATTTTTTATTAAAACATATGAGTAGTAAATTATTTCGCATTGTTCAAGTTCAAGTAAAACTGGTAACCTTTTTCAAAAAATTTTATTTAGTTAAAAACAAACAACTTTTGTTATAAAATTTTTTAAATATTTTTAATAGAAATGTCAATTTGCAGTTTTAGTAATTAAATTATGGTGTCATAAACAATTCCGCGTTGTTTGAATACTTATATAAAATTCAAGCAAATTTGTTTTAAACGTTTTTTTGATATTTTTATTAAAAATATCATTTTTTTCAGTTTTTATACCAAAAAATCTATAATTCATATTTTGGCACGTTTTTGACAATATCTATAAAGACAATAAACGTTAGATTTAAACTTAATTTAGAAAACCATGCAATCATGCATGCTAACTTGAGTTAATTGCAGAAGTACTTAAAACTAGCTAAGAAAGTTAATTAAGATTAATTGACATACTAGCCAATGACTTTAATTTTCTAAGCCATCATCTCAGTGAATTTAACGGTTAATGCCCCTATACTTTCTTAAAATCCTAACAATTAAATAAAAAAGATAAAAACAGTTTTTGTTCAAAATAAATAAAGAAACAATATGAAAACAATAATATTGATAATAATAAATTTCAAAAATAATAAGCAAGCAATAAATTTGATTAAAATTAAAAGTTAAATTTTAAAAATTCCAATTACTATAAATTATTTAGGAATTAAACTTAATAAAATATAAAATCTAAGGTGATCATGAAGATGATGACGATAGTGTTGATGATGATATCAAAACAGTTCGCCTGGAAAACCGCCGCTTACTTCACTTGCTCTCAGTTTGTGTTGGGTGTTGGACATTTAATTTTAGCACATCTTATTATAAGTGTGCAGTACTGTTGCCCGAGACGAACAGGAAAGAAAGTGCATCAACACTGACTCGGAAAGTTCACAGTCTGATGTACCAGAATACCATAACAACACCAAACCAACCATAACATTACCAATACTTTTTATACATTTAGTATACATTTTTAACTTCGCTTAACTCCTTTTTGCACTATTTATATACAGAACTGTTTATTTTCGTATAATAATCTAAGTACAAAAAACGATGTAAAGTCGCATGTAATGAGATACTCTCCTTTCTATTTATACCATTGTAATTATTTTTATAGCTCCAGATAGAAATACAAAATAAAAGAATGCAATCACTTCCTTTCAAAGAATTTTACGAAGCATAGAAAAAAAAAGAAATCGTTTTTATTTTGTTTACAATCTACGATTGTTCACTTGCAAAAAAATATCGAATTTTTAAACAAAACAAAACATTATAGCTTTAAAATTTATAAAAGTACATATAATTGTAATTTAAATGTAATTGTACCTACTTAGTTATAATAGTCAAAGTTATTCGAAACCGACATAACTGTTTCGTATAATACCGACGAAAATTGTGTCTTCGTCGAATTACGTTTAGAAAGGAAGTCTTTTTGTCGGTTTACTTTCAAATGCTTTCATTTAGTAACAATAACAATCCCATAGTTAATGTTTCCTATAAATTCTAACCATTTTACGCTTCTTTTGTACACTAACGCCATCTATATGCCATCCAATTTTAATTATAACTTCTTATGCTTGTTAACAGCATGTAATTTAATTTTACAAGTAACTATATACCCGAAAGAAAACAACTTGTTCGGTTAGTTTGGTTACCTCAATAACCATTTGTAACTCTTTCGCTTAAATTCTCAACTTGTCTACTTGTCTATTGACATAGATTACAAACAATTGAACGCATTACGTGCCGTTGTACACCGGGTACCATATGGCCTTAGCATAGATATCTAACTGATAGATCCACACACATATCATACATCACCAGCCAGTTGAAACCGTTTTAAACGGACTTCCAGTCTGTTCTGTTCATGTGGTCATTATGCACAAACTAGTGATGCGTAATGCGTACGAATATAACAAAAGTATAACAAGTAGTAATAAGTAACAACCAAACACAACAGCTAATAATGAGTGATTGTTACTTTCATATCATATCATAGCTTTAAATAACTTTAAAAGCATAATAATTTAAATATACTGATAGTAATTGGTAATTAGTAATACTAGTAATTTATATGTAATGATATGATAAACAGTTACATTTTGTTGTTTTTTATTAACATATTTTGTGTGTTTATCATTAAATTTATTGATAAATTTAAATTTAACGGGTTTAAATGGTAGAATAACAAGAAAAAAACAAAACAAACAAAATGTGTTTGTAAATAATGCAACTCTTTTGTTTTCAAGTTATAACTTAAATTTTATCAAATGATAACATAAAATATTACAATTTATATATTTTTTTGTTTAATTTAAGTATTTATGTACATTTTTTTAGCAGAAATTGTAATGCGGTTGGTAGCCTGGCGGTTAATATCTTTGCCAGCTGTTTTGAGGTTTGCAGGTTCAAATCCACTTTGGTGAAATTTTTTTTAAATTAATAATTATCAGGGGTTAGTTCTTGCTACTTTCTGTGCTCCAAATACAAATAATTATAAATCCGCTCTATTTCTCTGAGATAAAATATTTTAATTAGGATCACAGAATGTAGTCGGTGATAAACTAAAAATTCTAATCAATTATGTTACGAATCTTACTTCTGATGTTCTTTAGTGTTTTTGTTGTTTTTTTTTCACCTTTAATTACAATTGTTTTACATTTTTTACCTGAATTCATTAAATAATTAAACAAACTTTTATTACAAAAATAAGTTACAACATTAACACATTGTCGACGTGTTTCATAACAGTAATTATTTATTTTGCACGTGTATTATTAGATAAATAAAAATGTCATGCCAACTAACCAAATATAACCTTATAAACAAATACAACAAAGTTGTGTAACAATTGAAAAAGTTGTGTGACTTAAAGTGGTTAAAATCTCAACAAATTTTAAAAAATCGCCTAAATTATTATTGTTAATTTAATTTAATTAATTTAATAACCTGTGGGTTTGTTTTACGTTGTGCTATTTTTGCGCGTTACAACGACGGCGATACATTGAATGACTTTAATGACCTTGTATTATAATTCGTCGTCATCGTCGTCATCGAATTGCATATTAAAAAAAAACTTACAACATTTATAACGATTGGTATTACGATTCTAAGTTTATATGTAATAATAAACTAAATATTTTGAGAATAAATTTTAAATATTGTTTTTTTGTATTGAAATCAATTTGTTTGATATTTAAAATTTAATACTTTTGATTGGGATGTCAATTAATTAATTAGGCAATTACTATTATAAAAATTGCTATGATTTATAATTATAACATTTAGTTAGATACTTAAAGATTTTATATAGTCTTAGTCGTTTTATGCGTTTACCATAACGTAAAAAACAAACGTATAAAAGTTTTACCTACATTTCATTTTAAACCTTGAAAATCAGATTACTTTCAATGTCTTGAATTTAATTACATTGAGAAATTAAAGTACGTTTAATATTAACGTTAAATTATTAAATTATGTCTACAGTGGATTTTTAATGTTTTTACATTAAATTTTCGATTCAATTTTTTTTTGTTAATATTCAATTCACACAACTTTTAAATCTAAAATTTTATTAAATTAAATATATAATTTTACTTGTATGAAGTTAGCCATAGCTTTCAGGAATGGGCTTCCTGATTTAATTCTCCATAAGAAATACTTGGGAAAATCCCTGAAATAAAAATATTTCTACCCTGCAACAGAGTGGCCCACCTACATGTTACACACTCTGAAAGCTCATCTCAATAGCTAACGATTGACAACACGCATGGTAAAATTGGAGTGTCCTAATATAGTAGCAATTACAATTAAGAAATACAATGATAATGCATGAAATAAATTGTGGTGTTATGAAGTTTTTTCAAGAATAACAAATCCAGCAATTGATGCTGATTCTTGTGTATGAAAAATCATATCATTTTTCATAGAATTTTATCTATTTTTATTCAATTTAAGGAAATAGAGGGTAGCAACGTATAATTTAATTAAAAATTGTTAATAACTAATTTTGAATTTCTTCGTATATTACAATTGTTTAGTTCGTTAATTGACAGCTCCTGTCGTTAAGAAACGTCATAGATAAACAAACCATAACCATGTATGTAAGTAAATAAAACTTAAGAAGTCGAAGGTTCAATATTAACACAAATACTGTAATTTTTAATATTAAAAATTGTTTAAAAAAAAAATTGTAATAAATTGTTTTAATATATTTTAACATAATAATTCTGTTGTTTTAACTCTTTGCACATTTTGTTCACTTATATGTAAGTATATGAGATTATAAACCACCGGAAATTTATTTGCATATTTGCACTTCGTATCAGTTCAGCATTAAACCAATAAGATACAGATGTGTGTGGGTTATATTGTGGGTTTTGTTGTACGAGTATGTAGGATAATGCTTATAATTTATTCCCTGTATAAATCCATAATTAATTACTTTGTAGATGTGAATTTAATCTTAAATGTGATTTAAATCTATAATCTTCAATCTAATTTTTAATATTGGATTTATTAAACGTGTGCGCAATACTGATTTATTTATTAGGTACTTAATGTATGCATAAACTAGTAAATATTTTCATAGATGGATATGGTGGTGGATGTGTGGGTGCGTGCGGTGGTTGTAAACTCTTTAAAGACTTGACTCAATGAGTGAGTCTCAAATCTCAATAAAGAATAGCCGACTAATTCGATTAAATGATGCGGAAAGTTGAATGATTCATAAGCTAGTCTAGCATCATTCATATGTGCGTCTTCAGAACTATGAATGAAATTATTCAACACTTATTTTCAATGAACTTATTAATATGAACATTTAATTGGTAGTTAGTAACAGTCTTTTACGTCATAAAATAACAAAATTGTCACTCTAGATTTTTCATAAAATTAAAAAATAATAAAAAAATTGTTTTAGCTTAGACAATCATTTCAGTCATAAAAATATAATGCCTTTTCATTTACATAAAAAAATTCTTGTAAAAAGTTCAATTGTTCATTTTATCACAGCGGGCATTAAAACGTTAAACGCTCAAATCTCAAAATTACATTTTCAAATTGATAGGACAAATAATTCTGACAATTCTTAATCGAATTACTTGAAATTTGGTATATATCTTGGAATATACATTGTCTATGGAAGTATCATTGATTTTGTTTTTATATTGCATTGTTCATTTGTTATTAACAATTATATGACAATTTTCAGGCAAATATTTTACTTTTTACTTTTACAGAAGCTGTTTGTCCGGCTGTTATTTTTGTAAAAAAAAATTATAACGTATTACTTTGCAGTAATTCCGAAATAAATTAAATTCCAATATTAATATGTCCATTAAAAATAATAATATTTTGTGTACATTATTAATCACTTATCTTTTATTTTAATGAGTGTTTAGAAATATGCACTTGTTTTGTAAAAATAAAAAAAATAATGCCGCTACCACAAATTTCATTAAGTTTTTGATATAAAAACTAATTTTTCTAATAAAATATAAATAATTGTTTACACAACAAATTGTTAACAAAAACCTAATCTGAATTTTATCTTAATAACTTTTTGGATAAACACATCAGTTCCACCAAAATTTTAAAAAAAGCTAGAAATATCACAAAAATCATCTGCAAATTTTATTTTGAGTTAAAAGCAAATTACGACACGAATAAAAACATTTACTTACAAATAAGTACTAATAATCAAGGAAATCTGCTCCTAAACAAACAAACATTTAAATTTAGAAATAACACAACATAAAATTTCAATACAAACAGACAAAGATGTTTTCTATTTCGCAATAAAACATGACTAAAAATCGGTCAAACATGGTTTTACCAAGAATGTTACGAAACTCAGAATAATAATTACTCATAACTTGATACAACTTGTAAAGTGCAACAATATCTACACTAATCTGGTAAATTACTAGTAGTAAAGCATTACAAATATTTGTATTCATAAAACTTGTAATCAACTTTTTGTTTATTATTATTATATTATTTGTTATTTTATTGTAGTTTCAAACGTGTTTATTTCACGACCCGGCCCTTTCAGCATCCGGCCCTCAGTGGAAGGTTAGGGTTCCCAAAATAGGTCAGAACTAGGGTGGCGCGTGCTCGTGCAGCCGTACGTACACACCCTACCACAATTTCAGACTTTTTCACCCTGACATTTTTACTATTACAATTTCAACAGCCTAAAATACAATATAACATTTTAGCTACGAACGAGCTAATAACTCCACACTACTATACAATTTTATAATCATCGTATGTCCATAAAACTGCACAAAACGAAAGAAAGAGAACAAAAAATTTCAGCTGTCTTTAATGTAGAACAAAAATATAACAAAATTATTCATAGCCACTTGATTTTTTCTGTAGTATAAAACAACAAACAGAAAAACAATTGAATAACACACAGCCTACTAGTTTTTGATTGAATTTTTAATGTTACAAACAAAGGCAAAAACAATTGAATCTCGATTGTGTTTTCTCATCAAAGCATCAAAGCGTGAATTACGTATTTATCGCATTAATTCACAGATGCTGCTGCGCTGTTTGATGCATCTCGGAGGTTATCAGTGGAAGCCGAAATGTCGAGGATACAAGTAAGTCAGTATTATTTAGTTTGGAAAAACCACTCAAATAAACGTATCAATAACCTACCTGTTTTGTGTATTCAAATGTGGAACAATTCACTATATCCCAAACAAACAAGTGTTGTTTATGTTATCAAACCACTGATAATGTAGTTTCCACTTAGAAATTCGTTGTTTTTGCACTATTCGTGTATCGATGTCAGTGAAACACGCGCGAACGCGGTGAATATCAAACGCTCGATTGAAATATGTAGAATGTTAGTATAGCGGGTTGTCTACGTGACGCACACGGCAGCGTCTGCTTCGCAACTGATTGTGATTCGCTGATTCAATTCGAATTCAAGTTGACTCGAATTGACGCAGGCCGTGGCGCTGTACGTTGCGGTATAGAATGGAACTGCGTTTGTGGTATTTTAGTTTGTGTTTTTGACGTTATGAGCAGCACCAATCAAAAATGGCAAAAAAATAATTGAAAACACCGAAAATGGTCAGAAAAATTACAAAAACGTACAAATTAAAAGAAAATGGTTTGTAAAAAGTAAATTTATTGTTAGGTTAATTAAATATGATGCAGTTTTATCATGTTTTACATTAGATTTATTTGTTATGTTGTGAATACTTAGTTATGTTGTTATTTGTTGATGTTGGATGATAATAAAACGTAAAAAAACGCACCACTTAGTAAAGTAAACATAATAAAGTATGATACTCATGATACAAACCTCACAAAGCATCCAATTACTTTAATGTTTGCTTTAGCTTTCACATGCTTTTGTCGTTTACCATGTCAAACGTTTTCGATCTTTATCTTTTGCTGTTTTTTACTTCTAGACAAGTGTGCAAAAAAATATCAAGCAAAAACAACATACTTTGTTTCTACTTAATAAAACATCAGTTTTCAGTTCAAAACATTTACAAAATTTACGAAAAAAACGTTTCTGTTCATTTGCAAAATAATTGTAGATTGGGTTGCATACCTAATAAATATAACAACAATGAAACTAAATAAAAAATTAATATACACAAATAATTTCAATATGTTTTATCATTAAATATTAATATATTGTTTTAAATTGTATGCCATTTCTATAATTTTCACTAAAATTTATTGAAATTGTGATTTTTATTCTTCTGGAATACCCAACTCTGCATCAGTCCATTTTGATGCATCAGGGTATGGGAAATCTCCCTAAATATTGACAAGATTAGTTGTTTTTCAATTAAAAATAGTGATATTCTAATATAAACTTACAAGAATATGTCCAGGTTCAGTCCAAATGTGCCACAAAACCCACCACCAAGCTACACCACCCACATATTCAGCATATCTTATCATATCTTTCTGTGGGGGAATACATTCACGATAATACCAACTAAAACACAAAAATATTAATGTTTTATTTTACTTCTCATAGCCATATTATGTTTCGAAGGTTATGATTTTAACCAATGACAATACTTACTGGTGAGAATTTCGTACGATTTGATTAGTTACGTTAGGTTTGGTTTTAATGGCATTGGCTGCGCGGATTAATGCTGCTCCTTTAGAAAGCAACATTTTGCTTGGCTTTTCTTTAAATTTTCTTATAAAATTTTTCTGCCAGGCAGCTCGCTCAGATGTTATGACTTTCGATTATCAGCGCTGTTGTGTAACTGCATCAGTTTTGTGTACTATTGTTAGTTTACAACTAGAATTGTCACTAGATTTTTATTTTTCTAAATTTTGAAAATTAAAACACAATTTTAGTATGGCAATGTTGACTAATTTTGTTGATTATTAATTGATTTATTCAAATTTGTATTTGGTTTCTTTTTTATTTGTTTGTAAAAAATATATTTAGTGTATGTTGGGTTGCGTTTAGAAGCATGCCGCAAACCTGCGCAAACCTACAGTCGCAGAGTTTGTGTCATACCATTTTCGGTGCTTTGTGCTTTCTTTCCGACTGTTTCACACCTGTGTTCTTTTTTAATTATTAATTATTACCAGTGAAAAATGGCGCAAATTTCAGCACAGGAAGCACCCCATATGCAGCAAGTGGACTTAACAACGTTAACACTTCCTCAGTTAACTCAATTAAAACAACAATTAGATTCGGTACGTTTTCTAACCTCAAAGTCTTATAAAATTTTCTTAATTTGTCTTAACTTTCATTTTCAGGAATTAAATATATTTCAAGACTCTCTTAAGTCATTAAAAATATGTCAAGGTAAATTTAAACGTTCAGGTGAATGTTTAGAGAAGATTACACCAGAATGTGAAGGCAAAGATATTTTGGTTCCACTTACAGGCTCAGTAATTTTGTTTTTAAACAAAATCTAAATATTATTATTAAAAATTTTACTTTTAGATGTATGTGCCTGGAAAATTAGCAGACTCAAAACATGTTATTATTGATATTGGCACAAGATATTATGCAGAAAAAGAAATTAAAGATGCTATGGATTATTTCAATCGTAAAGTGAAGTTTGTAACAGAACAAATGGAAAAAATTCAAGATCTAGGTTTGGAAAAGAGCAGAATTCGTGATACAATCATTGAAGTTATGGAGATTAAGTTACAGCAGATGCAACAACAGCAACAAGGCCAAGCTGGACAAAGTTAAAATGATAAATGTTGGAAATATTTAATTGTTTCATTTATTATTAATTTAAATCACGCTTGTTTCATTAATCTCTCAGTTTATCAATATATATTTCAATGCATTTGTATTAATCATTAATTATGTATTAAGTTTTGACTTAAGCCAAATATTTTAATTATTATTTGTTAACTTACATTGCAATTGCAGTTTAATAAAGTTTGCAGACTATTATTACTGGGTTTTATAATGAATAGTTTGAAAATGATTGTTTCCAATTTTGTTTAATAATGAATAGAATTAATTAAATAATAAAAAACCAACCGAAGCCATTCTGTTATTTTCAGTAGAAAGTAATTGACACATGATTTAAATTAAAAATATATAGTTTTTTAATGAGTTATACAAATTTAACTCAAGATAATGATAATTTTTAGCTTTAACTAAGAATAAAAATTGAAAAACTAGAAAAAGTGACAAAAACCGCCGCCATTTTGTTAATTTTGGATGTAACTCCGTGAAATAATTAGGAAGACTTTAAACAAAGTCTGTTTTGTAATTTCCATTAAAGATTCAAATAAAATATTTCTGATAATTGCATTAATTAACAAAGAAAAATCAGAAAATTGCATTACAACACTGCCGCCATTTTGTTGTGATCCAGCGACATTTTTAAAATAAAATAGTTGTAAATGGTAGTACAAAATCCTACTGTAATGATTCCATAAAAATATTAATAATTATTGCAATAATTAGCAAAAAACTTCGAATAAATTACAACAAAATAGCAAACACATCCGCCATTTTGTTATTTTCAGTAAAAATAGTTGAAATTGAAGTATATATTTATAGTTTATACCACTTTTATACTCTTGAATGTGCTCGACCAAATTAAATCTAGATAATTATAATTTTGTTTTAACTAGCAACAAAAATTTAAAAAATTTACAAAATGTGACAAAAACGGACGTCATCTTGTTAATTTTTGATGTAACTCCATGAAATAATAAGGATGACTTTAAAACTAGTTATTTTCGGAGTAACCATTGAAGATTTATTTAAAATATTCGTAATAATTACTTTAATTAACAAGAAAATAGACAATTGCATTAAAACACTTCCGCCATGTTGTTATTATTGTTGAGATCGTTCGACATTTTTAAAATAAGTTATAAATGGTAGTACAAAACCCCACTGTAATGATTCGATAAAAATATAATAATTATTGCAATAATTAGCAAAAAAACTTCGAATAAATCACAACAAAATAACAAAAACAGCCGCCATTTTGTTTTGGAATATAATTTAATGAAATATTCCGTTTCAAATAATTGGCTTTATATCGTAAATCAAAATATTAATTAAGACAAACAAAAATAACAGAAAATATCAGCAAATAGTGACTGAAACGGTCGCTTTGTTATTTATTTTTTTGTAAAATGAAGAAATGTTTATGAAACCCGAATATTGAGGTTACAACCACTCTTTGTACAAGTCACAGGGTTAATTAACAAAAACAAAGCTGAAAATCAAATATATTGCGGTCGATAACCTTAAATATTGAAGAAATAATGAAACAAAGTTGGCAACTGTTTTGTTCAATTACAACAATTGCAATTCATAATAAAACCACTGAAAAAAACACAATATGTTTGAAATCTTTATTACTTGTTTTGTCCATAATCAATGAATTATGCGTAGTTTATGCGTATGCGTTTACAATAGTTTGTTTTCATCTCATTAAATTTCGTCAGTTGCACTTGGCGTTATTAATTATAATTGAAAATATATAGAATAGCAGCGGCCACACACTCCCTCCCTTAGCCCGCCTGCTGTAATAGTAATTACATTATATCGAATAGTTTAATATAATAATCATTTAACATTATTGAAAGTTCAATTGGTAATCGTAATTCTTACAACGACAACATGTTCACCTCGTGTTTTGTCCACGCCGAAACTCCGGCCGCTTAGTTCGTTCGTGTTTTGTTTAACAGTCATAAATTTAATTACAATCTTATTTGTTTGGTACAAATTTATACGATTTATATATATACAATGCACTTTGAATCAGTTTTAAGTTCAGACGAGCACACAAAGAGACCACAGTAAGTGAATGCAATGGATGATTGCGCGCGCGACATTTTGGCAGACGACTAACGCTAACAATATGAAAACGTAAAAATCTATTGCCTATAATCTCAATGCAAATGCAAGTAATTGCGCATGTCAACCTCCTGAGTCGTTTGTTTTGTTTGTTTCATTTGTTTTTTTTGTCGTGTTATATGAAAACTAACAATTTATCAATTCAATTCAATTTAACAAAGTTTGTATCAAGTACAAAGTACAACTACAAGTACACTTAACACTTAAAAGTACAATTAACGCTTTTGGACTCAATGCAAATGCAGACAGAAAATTTTTTTTTGTTGATGGTTTTGCATAGCGTGAATAATTGCTTTGTTTATAGTTTTTTTTCTTTAAATTTATCTAAGTATTGTTGTGTTCGTTTAGTGTTGGATGCGCTCACAAACCCGTATCAGCGTTTTTCGTTATCAGAATAATTCGAATTGATAGCATGAAATATCAATTAACAATTTTCAATACAGTTATTAGATGTCCGATCCTTATAAATAAAAAAATACATTATTCCAATGCTCAATATATCTATCTATCTATCTAAAAAATTTATGTAGGTTTGTTATGCAATATGTGGGAATTTACAAGTTTTACAAATTTAACAGCGTCACATAACCTAAAATGTTCAAGTTTTTCGCATTGCTTTGTGATACAATCTATTGCAATATATCATTTAATCTTTAAAGCACTTTCAGCCATGTATCTGTTAGTTATTTTGTTAATTATTTTATACAATTGTCAGTACAACTTGTACAAACTCAATGAAACAAACTTTTGCTTTTTAGGTTGTGAACTGCTTTAGAATTTGTGGTTTATAAATTTTACACTTGGAAGTAACATTTGTTGTTAACAATTAATGTCAACAATTAACAACATTTAGCAAAACTTTGAGCATGCACAAGTTTTTTTGTTTTATATTTATTGTTTTTTGTTTTGTTAAGTGGCGTGTGCATGTTTGGTTGCATACTCTCACATATTTCATAAAAACAAACGATTAACAATAAAAAGTGTCCTTTTTGCACTTATCACACACATCAGTACACCTCGCGATTTTCGAAAATATGTGCATTTAAACTTTTTTGGTTACTTTTGTAAATTTTGTAACTAAAAATTTAAAAAAACAAACGACGGTACAGTTGTTTACACATGTCGTTGTTGCGGTGCATGCTGGGTAATCTTGCACATATTTTTGACAACGCCGTTTTTACAAAATGGCACACTTGAATGGAAACGAGCCTCTACCGCGATTGAGGTTCAATTTATTGGACTTCTTACTACGGCTTGATTTATCTTTGCGGATTTCCCGCACCAGCGTGTAGAAGGCGTCGTCGACGCCCATCCGTGTCTTGGCTGATGTCTCAACATAAGGAACTCCATACTGCTTTGCAATCTACAATACAATTGTTTGTATTTATTTTTATAAATATTTATTTAATGTGAGTGAACTTACTTCTCTAGCTTGGTTTGTATCAACAGCCCATGCTGACAAATCACATTTGTTACCGACTAAAACCATTGGGACTTCTTCAGCATCTTTTACCCTTTTAATTTGCTCACGATATTGGCTGATATCTTCAAAACTCTTCGCGGAATTCACAGCAAAGACTAATAAAAAGCCTTCACCGGTCCGCATGTATTGATCACGCATCGCGCTGTATTCTTCTTGACCAGCGGTGTCTAAGATATCCAACAGACATGTTTCCCCATCAATCACCACCTGTTTGCGGTAGGAGTCTTCTATCGTCGGATCGTACTCGTCGACGAAGTGGTTTTGAATAAGTTGGATGGTTAATGCCGATTTGCCGACGCCACCGGCGCCTACCACGACGAGCTTGTACTCAGTCATCGCGCGTTGAGGGGCGCAACGACCACTCGACGTCCAGAACGTCCACAAAACTAACACACAAAAACACGATGTCGGCGTCGGCCTCAGCTGCAGCACTCCCGCATCCAGCCGCCGATGACGAGGCGAATAATTAAACTCATTAATAGCAATCAACGGACGGCGCTCACTCGCTTTCTAATTGCGACCATGCGAGCGAGCTCGACAGTCGGCTCTAACGCGGCGCACTACTCCCCAGTCCCCGCACTGATACCGCACTTGGGATGGGATCGTCCCTTGTTAGACGGCTATACCTACGGTATACGCACTTGTGGTGTCGAGGTACAATCTAGGAACCAAGGGTTGTTGTTTTAGTTGCTGTTAGTTCTTTGCCGATGGTAATCCGTTGGAGTAATGGGTGCGTTGTGTATTTGTGACTTCGAGTGCATTAGTCTATGCAACTTTTGTGCTGTTTCAGTGCAATAGCGATCGCAAAAAAGCAACAAACACACTGAAACACTAAACCATCACTAACTAAACCTGCGCTTTCCTTTACACTTTACAGCGTAACGAGAGGACGAGACTGAGACATGATTGAGAGCGCTCGCCACGCAGTGCTACCAACTGCATCGCGCACCAACACCCATCAACACACAACAATGAATTTTCTCGTGTAATTTGTAAAGTTTAGTAATGATTAGTTATGAATCATACCGCAATGACTAAAAATTTTATTATTCTTGGAATTTCTTATGAATACACACTACATACCAGTCTCGAACGTCAACAGACGTAATAACAATTAAAATTATCAACATTACTTACTCATAAATCACAACGCTATTAGTATATAAATAAAGTTATGATTTACCAAAATAAATTATTATTAATGATTTCAAGTAAACGTAAATCACAATATTGTTTTTTTTGGAGTTTTGTTTTATCTTTTGTTTTATTTACTTAAAAGTTACTAACTTAGTGATTTTACAACGCCACTAACGTCCTTTAAAGAAAGTAACTGTTTCTATGCGTTTTTTTTTCAATTTGGTGCTATAAATAACACAAAAACAGAGAAGTAACAGACTGTGTTTAAAACATTTACAATTAGTCATTATTAATAGGTTTTGTTTAAACATTAGCGAAAATTATCTTCAAAAACTTTTTGGTGTAAGTTCTCACATAGGCAACCAAATATACACAAAACTTACTAACTGATCTGGACAAAACTAACCTTTATGTTGCTAGTTGAAATTGGTTGAAATCAGTTGAAATAAAATAAAATATTTTGATCGAAAGTCCGGATATTATAAAATTACATAAAATATACACAGCAATTATTAGTACTAAGTAACTTTAAAGTTAATTACAACTAAACATGTGCTAATATTATAATTGTATTTCAAGAATTGTGTTTTCACTTCTTTATGACATTATTTGATACAAATTGTATTAAGTTTTAATTAAAATGGGTAGAGACCGAAATTTATCACCTGAAAGGTCACACCATTCAAGAAATTATTCTCACAATGATCATAGAAATAAAGGAAATTATCATCACCAAAGGTCAGATGAAAATAGAAGCAGAAACAGAGGAAGACACAGTAGAAGTCGAAGTCATAGTAATTCAAGAAATAGACATCATGAAAGGCATGGAAATCATAGTAATGATAGGTCCAGGGATAGGTCTCATAATTATCATCAACATCCAAGGAAAGAACAACATTTAAGTAGGCATAAGAAAGAATTAAATGACAATTATGTAGGTGGTGTGAATTCAAGTGGAAATTTTGGTGGACAACATAAACATAAAAATTTATCACAAGAAGAAGAGTTTTTTGAGGTACGAAGACAAGAAAGAGAGCTGATAGGCATGCAAGACAGTTCTGTTATTTGGGGGCAGTCACCACCACCAGGATTGTAAGTTTTATTAAGTTACATAAACCTAAAAACTGTTTTTATTGTATTCAGTGAATTATTTAGACATTTTTATTCTAAAATCTCACAAAATGATTCCAGGTGTGCATCTAGTGATGATGATCAAAAAGAACCAAAGAAAAAAGAATCCAAATCAAAAAAAAGTAAGAAACACAAAAAAGAAAAGAAGTCCAAGAAAAAGAAATCGAAAGATAAGAAGAAAAAGAAAGACAAAAAGAAGAAAAGACGCAAAGAGTCAACATCGTCGTCTTCATCAAGTGATGGTGAAGAATGGATTGAAAAATCCGCAACTTCTTCCACGATTCCAAAGCGTGCGCGGTCGCGATCGCGTTCGCGTTCGTCTTCTTCTGATAGTAATTCAGAAAATGACGGTATGGTAGGTCCTGAAATGAAATCGCACAGTACCTTAACTCATAAAGAAATGGGTAAAGCTTTGCTGCCTGGTGAAGGCGCAGCCATGGCTGCGTATGTTGCGGAAGGCAAACGTATTCCGCGAAGAGGTGAAATTGGTCTTACGAGTAATGAGATTGAGGTCTATGAAGCGCAAGGTTATGTCATGTCGGGTAGTAGGCATAGACGTATGGAAGCTGTGCGTATTCGTAAAGAAAATCAAATTTATTCCGCCGACGAAAAGCGCGCCCTTGCTATGTTTAGTAAGGAAGAAAGGTCAAAGAGGGAGAATTTGATTTTGGGACAATTTAAGGAGATGATTAGTTCCAAATTGGCAGATAAAAATAAATAAGTTTCTTTCAGTTAATTAGATGTTCAAGAAAAACAGAGGTTATAAAGCATAACGCTAATTGTAATCTATGAATTTAATTTACTTAAGTATAGTTTTATGTTAATTTACATTTATTGTATAAGGAGTATTACAACCAATTACGATTATAGTAATTTGTTTTATGACTTTTGTGTTTGTTGTAACCAGTCGTCGAAACCTCCTTGATAGTTGCCAGTGCTGTAAAAGTAAATTTAAAAAAATTAACTTGTTTATTTTTTATGTTAATACAGATAACACTCTGTATGCTGTGTATTTGTTAGTTAGGTATTGTTTTGTGTTTTTACTTTTTGTATCCAATGTTTTCCACGATTTTCATAGCTTTGGCGCTCCGTATTCCTGCCTTACAACTGAAGACTAACGAGTTGTCCACGTCCGGTTTTTTGCAGCCATATTGTTTTTGGAATTCTTCGTCGGTAAGTTTGAATGCGTTTTCTACATTGCCGACTAAAACAAATTATTTCTGATTATGACCTATTGTACATTGTAGCATTGCTTATATCAAGTTGGCCTTATATCATAACCTCAAACATTTAAACGTTTTAGTCTTTTTTAAAGTTTTTACAAAAATCTTCATCAAAATTAGAGAAATTAACTTGGGAAATATAATAAGCCAGATTTTGATAAGTTTTCGTAACTGTACGATGTTTAATACTTTACAAAGTTCCAAAAACAAAAAAGCAAAACTCACTAAAAAGTTAGGTTATGTTGTAAATATCAATGATTTATCTAATATTTTCGTACAAGTTAGAACATATAACTAGAAGAAAATATAGTTAAGTATAAAGTTATGAAATTTTAGTAACTTTACAACATTTTTTCTTAAATTAAACGCAAGAAAACATATAATTCGTAATATTCGCCTATTCGGAATCTTTAAATATTTGTTTAAATGTTTCAATAATCTAACAAAATTTTTACTGTTCACCAGTATAATTAATGTTTATATTGAACACTATAAAAATACATACGTGGAATGTTGAGACTTTTCGGTAAAACCCCAAATTGTTGCAATTCACTGGGTTCCCGCACGTCAATCAACAAAATATCATCGTGCAAAGTTTTAACTTGTTGATAGTCCACAATTTTAGAAATTGACAATGACTTGTTCAAAGACATGGTTGTAAAAATAGTTCTGACCGGCAAATGCGCTGCAAACATACACAAACAACTAATAAATGAACAACATATCACGCAAAAACACATTAAGATTAAAAGGTTTATAAACAATCAACCAAACGAAAACAACTGCAATTCGAACTGTTTACAACAATGGTACACATGTAGTACATGAAATACTTATAAAAAGCATAGTAAAATTATATATATTAAGTATTTATTGATACACAAAAAAAATTAATCTCTTTGATCACATGCAGGTTGACAGGATTCTGTGTTGTTCTGAAAAGCACCACATGAACTATATTGGCGTGTATATTCTTCATAACCACCAGGAAAATTATAAACCCTTAAAAAATATATAAAATGTAACTTTCACAACCAAATAATTAAGAAATACTAGAAAATTAACTGAAACTTTGTTACAAACTTAAAAAAAATGTATCATTACCGAATGTATTTCATTTCCGCCAATGTATGAAACGCATCCTTATTGGACGCATTACAACCCCCTGAGATTATAATCAAATCATCTTTTTTAGGTAACTTCTTGTTAAACTCATCGTAAAATGCTTTTTTTCCAAGTGACATCTTGTTTTTAAAACAATTCACTAAAATATTCAACAGTTATAATCATTTCTTTCAATAATTTTATGTTGCAACCCCAGATATTATAAATACAGGGTGTCTTAATTATAAATGTTTTATTTTTAGTTTAAAATAAATTAATCGGAGCAACTGCCACAGGGTTCATCCTTGGGGTGTGTTTTTCCACATAAGTCACATTCAGTGGTAGATGAGGATTCTGGTGGTGGACAAGTTTGGTTATCTGGTTTTTTAACAGGAGGTTGTGAAGGACAAGGAGGAGGAGGAGGAGGAGGTGTAGATAAAACTTCAGATAAAACTTTACAAGCTTCCTTTTGTGCATTGTCACAATTCGGTTCAGGTTCAGATTTACAATCACTTCCTTTTGAATTAAATTCTTCATAGCCACCCAAATACTCCACAACTCTACAATATGTATTAAAAATTGAGGTTATTTGAAGTTAAAAATTAGGTTATACTCAAACTTGTAGGGAGATATAATGAAAATGTTAGTGAAAGTAAGAAAATTACCTTTTATAACCTAAAACACATAAAATTTCAATTGCATCAGTGTTTGACACGTTTTGACATCCAGTGATAATAATCAAATCCTTCTTTTTGGGTTTGGTACAGTTGTAATCATTCTTAAACTGTGATTTGTTCAATTCCATCTTCACTCGTAAACAAGTCACTAAACAAAATTAATTTGTCTTACCTAATATTAAATTACTAAATATAATATAAGACACCCTGCATTTAACGTCTTTAATCCTATCCGAACTTAGCCAAAACTCAAATAAAAATAATTACATGGAATATTAATACTCGATGGAATTAAACCAGTTTCAGCCACATCCTGCTTGGGTCGAACATCAATAATCATTGTACCATTTTTACTTGCTTTCAGCACTTCATTGTAACACACTGACTTACTGCAAGAAGAATCTCCTAATGTTTCCTCTAAAATCGATACAATTACAATAATACTTTACAAATAAAATTATAAATTATAATATAAAACATACTTAGCTGAAAACAGCACAGAAGTAACAAAACTTTTAGTATAATTGTCTTCATTTATATCATTTAAATAAAAATTGTTAGTAAAAAAATACAAAAAACTGACAATATATAATGTCACAATTAATTAATAATTATATCCTAGGTAATTATTACTTTTTTGTAAAAATTTGTAAAATTCAAATTGCAGTTGTTTTATAAATTAATACACGCAATATACGCAACCCACTAAACACTTCTAAAAATCTAACGCTGGTTTTCGCCAGGTTATGATAGAAATACTTCTCTGGAAATACTCATAGGAAATACTCACAAATAATCGGTGATTTTACCCATATATCTTTAGTAATTAACGAGGGTTGTTGTTTAAAAATGCGTGATGATGTAATAGCTACTTGTCGCAACATTCCAACCATTCCAACAGTTTTATTTGATAACATTTGCTGAGTGTTATAGATGTAATGCGTTATGTATGTTGCAGTATGTTGATAACAATTTGACAGTTTTGACCTTGATTATAACCATACAATTGCATACAATTACAAACAGTACGATTTCAAACTTTATTATTAAAAGACAAATAGAGATAACAAATGAGCCGTGAATAATAACTACTTTCATGTTTTAAGTAGTTTATTAATTAATTTTGGTCTGCTGTAAGTCCCCCGCGAAGAAATAACGGTGAATTTCAATACATCGTGTTTGTTCTACATCGTTCTACAAGAACAACAAGTTTGGTTGCTTCGGTTTGCTTATACCAGACCGTTCATCAAAACCAACGGTAAATCACCTTTAACTTATTATTCTCTATTCTTCATTTCGTTACATACTCAAGTACTAATTTAAATTTTTAGTTTGTTATCGAAGACCAACGAAGTTGTACGAGGTTATACGATTTTTAAAACGCTGTTTTCTTTAATTCACTCACGTTTTACGGTTATACAAATAAGTACAATAAACAATACAGTTAATAATTAAGTTTTTATTAACAATTAAGGGTTGTAATTTAGTAATTTCTAAATTGTTGTTGTTTAATTCGAAAATTTTAAATTCGGTTTTGTTCGTGTTTGCTCGTAGTTCGCAACCACATTGGCAATTACGTCATCACACTTCGCACAGCCAGCGCAGACAAACAGCGCCAGCGCCAGAGAGGATAATGGTGGTCGTGGTCGTGGTGTCGAGACGGGGCGTCGCATACCGTCGAGTGTAAGTGAAGTTTACATTTGACAAGAAGACCGGCCAGCGTATTCGGCGGGTGGTGTGTTTCCTGCAGTGCGACGTCGACATTAAAGGAGTGCAACGCAAAGATCGTCGATTAAAAGGCACGCACGTATCCTAGGTAAATAGAATTTTTCATCGCCACAATTCGTTTGTTTCGCGGCTCTGTGACGGCCGGGGCGAACGCAGCGGATCTTGGATCCCACGTTCGTGAACGTCACGAACGCCTTTCGTGCTCTTTCCTCACGCAATTCTTATTGGATCTAACCGAAGCGAAGTAACACATGATTTATAAATGTGCGGACAATAACTACAGGTGGATTTTAATTAAGAACAAGTGATTTGTTAATGTTAATGAAAATAGTTGTGCCAATGATTCATGCTCATACTCTCATATGGTGACATTCAATTCTCCCACTACCAGTAGACCGATAGTCATTTGTTATATACAGGGTGTTTAAATTTAGTACGTTAAAATGATCCTCAAAAAATTGGATGTTGTTAATTATTTGGTGTTTTAAGGTTATTTTTAAAGATTTGTGGTTAGTTTTAGTCATAAAGTGCATCAGCTGCACTTGCGGATCAATATTCTTATGCAGTTGTTGCACAGTTTAGAGAAAACGCGGCGAAAGTGTTTTTTTCTTAGTGTTTAGTTCTCTAAGGATTAGAAGAGTTATTGATTTTTTCGTCCGGTTGTGATGACTAATTGTTTACCACGTGGACGAAACAGTTGGCCGCAAATGCAAAGTTGTGTTGTATTTGACAGCAAAAAAAATTTTTTGTTTATTTCGTTAATTTTGATTCAGTTCACGTTAAATCTACATTACCCGGTAGAGGTTAGTGTCGATTGTTATTTGTAAGCGTGTAAGGTGTAGAGAATTTTCTTGCATTAATTAACAAGATTTAAACACGTTCAAGGTTATGAGCGAGTTAATTAATTCATATTCACTTAACTATTGTTGTCTTACTTCAAATAGATAATTATTTTTGTATGAATTAATTTTTATTGTGTTAAGTTAAATTTTTGAGGTTAAAATTTAAAAATTTTATATTTATTGTTTAAAATATGTGAAAACAAGTACAGATTTGTTTTGTTCATGTTTGTAGATGTCTACAATGTCGGATCGTAAGGCAGAATTAGAACGAAAGAAGGCGAAGTTGCAGGCGTATCGTGAGAAAAAGGATCGTTTGAAGCGTGAAAAAGAGCTGAAAGATGTGGAGGAAGCGACGACGAGGATGGGGGGAACGTCGGATAGACGCGACCTTGATGAGATGTTGAGTTCTCTGGGGGTTGCGCCGGTTTCTGATGTTCTGTCCAGTTTATCAACGGTAAACTCACTCACCCCGGATCAGAGCATCAACCATACGCCTGACTCTTCCCTGCAGCCAAATAGTTTACCCAATAAGTAAGTAAATTTACCCAAACTTAATAATTTTAGTTCTAAATTTATAGGTTATGTTCGGTTTTAATTAAAATTTGAATAACTTAAACAATTTTCCTTTATTTCCAGTATTCCTACTAGTAAGAAGAAAACACCCCTTCTTAGCGTCGTCTCCGTGCAGAATGTAAACATCCCGCCAGCGGAGGTGGTGCACTACACGAAGCAAACGCAGACGACAGCTTCCGGACATGAGCGCGACGGTAAGCATTAGTTTGATAATAAATAAACCTAAAATATTCACAAAGTGTTCGTTTAAACGTCACCAAAAATACTACACATCAATTTTATATTCCGATTGATTTATTTATTCTTTATTAGTTTAATTATTTTATTCTTCTCAACATAAAACACAAATTTACTTTCAAAAACAAAAAAAACTCCCAAAAGTCATAAAAACCATAGGAAACTTACATATCACTCTTAATTTACTTATAATTTAAGTTTATATTTGTTTGTTGGACGTGAAATGAAGGAAATTAATTTTATTGGTTGTTATAACTAAGTTGGCTGCACTAATATTCGCTTCGTTTGGTTTTTATTTTATTTAATTTTTTCATTTTTCGTAGATTTTTTTTTTCATTTATGTTAATTTTTGTTTATTTAATTTATTTATTATTAACACAACACTTGAATACATTCGGCGACATTTGCAAATTAATTTAAACCACTTCAAATCAAGTACGAGTACTAATTGGACTCGGAAAAATTAAGAAATTCGAAATAAAATTACAAACAAAACCACGCCGGAGCGCAGAAAAGCATTCTTCCATGTGCCTGGTTTTCGATTGTTAAATGCAGACATTTCTCAACGTAACACGCGAATGACAAATCACATCTGCACTTCATACAATTGTTATGAATCGAAAATTTTACAAAAAAAAATAAAGAATGTGAAAGAATCTCGTAACTGCCAATTAGTCCTCATTCGCGTGCATACTTCATTTCCTCTCGCGTTTCGTGTAATTAGTGCATTAATGTGTCTCTAATCGTTTTTGCCGCAATGTGTGTGTGTGTGTGTGTTGCACATGCTCACCTCGTGCAGCCGCTGCGGGAGCTTCATCGGTGCTAACAAAGTGTGAGTAATCAATGTAATCAATGCAATTTTTCAGTAATTATTGTTATTAGCGACGCAATCAATAGGAAACTTGCAACTTAGCTGCCATGCACCAGAACACAATGGTTTTGCAATTTATCGCGATATGACAAAATCAGGCATATCGTTGAATTGTTTTTCTACACACACTCCCCTATTTTGACACTATCCCTTTGATTGATTTTTATATCAAAAATAGATTTGCCAAACAATTGTCAGCAAAGTTGTGCAAAACTGTTTTTAGTATATACAGATAAGTTTTGGGTTTATTTTGAGATACAATTTCACTCTTCGTATCTTCCTCCCTTCTCCGTTTCTTCCTCCCTTCCCCGTTTCTTCCTCCCTTCTCCGTTTTTTCCTCCCTTCTCCGTTTCTCCTCTTCCTCCTTTGCCCCTTTTCCCGTTCTCTTATTTTGGTTCTTCTCTTTTACTCTTCTTTTTTCTCTTTCCTCTTTCCCCTCTTCTCCTCGTTTCTTGTATCCTTGTCCTCCTTTTCTCTTTGTCTCGTTTTCTCATATGTTCACCATTTTGTATTCTTCTTTTTTTTCTTTTTCTGTTTTTCGTTTTCTCACTGTCTTTTTTTATTTGCTGCTCATCTTTTCTTCTCCTTTTTCCCTTCCCCTTCATCCCTCTTCGCTTCTCCTTTTAACCCTGCATTTTTATTTTCTTAATTTCATTTCTTTGCCTTTTTTTCTTTTTATCAGTTCATCTATCTCCTCAGTGCACTCCTTTTCCTTCTTTCTCTTCTCACTTTCTCTGTCTCTCTTTATTTTTTCTTTATATTACCTACTCCTCTCATGTTTTCTCTTTTTCCTCTTCATTTCCTCAACCTCTAATCCTTTCAACTAATTAATCCCTAAAATTACAAAATCATCTTTTCCTATCTACATTTTATCAAATATACATCTTTCAACCCAAACAAAACTTACCACTCAACTTGTAAGATGTCTCAAAATAAACACAAATAATGTCATTTAAATACATCATTATCATTCATTATAAATTCATCACCAACATAATTAATTAAATGTTTTTCCAATTTTGATAACAATTTTTAAAAAATTGTTAAAATTTTCTCCCAAAATAAAAACTGAGAACAGTTTTGTAAAACAAAGCCGATTAGTAAAATGAAATACCGTGGGTGTTTGTGTTGCTAACAAGGATCTTCTTCTTCATCTTCCTCCTCTCTTAAAGGCTACATGGAGGACTGGTGGAGGCCGCGCAAAGGTACGAGTGTCAACGTTTGCATCCCTCGTATCGATCTATCTATTATTATCTATGTTTGTATTGCTTAACATATCAATTTCAATCAATTTCGCGTGTTCTTCAACAAAGCACAACTGAAATTAAATGAAAAGCATGCACTCGATTTAAAACTACATTGTATAAAACTTTTACGACTTTTACATTTTACACAACTCTTTGTATATTAAAAAACTAAAAAGATCGAATTACTAATCAGTACTTAACTTTATTTATTTAAACAAATATTCAAACGTAAATTAAATGCACTTATATTAACAATTAACTTAAATTTAGTGAAAAAAATCAATAACTAGGCAACCAGTTATACAATAGTCAATAGAATTATTTCTTTCTCAATTCAATTAATTAACGTAAATTTAGTAATGTAATAATTACATATAGGTTAATAGGATATGTATGTTTCCTTAGTAAGTACAATAGCTTAGTTACTTTTTGATGAATTGTATAAGTATAGTATTTAGTTTATTTAATTAGGTTTTATTTACTGACAGTTAATTAAAATTATCTTTTTTCCTTTCCTGTCCTAGCTCATGCAACCGATTACTACGGTAAGTTTATGATTTTATCAATTGTTCTTTGCATTCTTTCAACAACTTTGTTTATCGTTTAACTCCTTTTTTACTTGATAACATCATCTAGTTTTTGAATCATGTCAAATTCAAAATCGATGTTTTTGTTGCGGACGTTTTTTATTTGTTATTGATCGTTTCGTTTTTGTTTTTGCTTCACGCTTTTTTCCAAAAATTACTTACTCCATCATTTAATTCCTTCGTTTTGTGTTAATTTTTTGTCATTTTAACACGTTTTACATTTTGTGTTGCACATTATTTTTTATTTCAAACATCTTTTTGTTTCGGGTACTAGAGATCGGTATTATATACCGTCATATCTGATTTGAGGTTAGGTTGATATGAGTATCTTCAATATTTATTTATATTTTACTTCATTAATTAACTTCTTAACAATTCAATTTGTCTTCTTCTCTCCATTAATTTAGCAGTCTTCCATTTGTCCATCCATTAACTTCTTAATTTTTTTAGTACTTCAAATCATTATCTCTTATCTGATTATCTCTTCAACTACCCATTCCTTTCTGCTCATCTCCTTTTCTCAATTCTCCCTTTTCCGATTCAGTTACAATCTCTTTTCCTCGTTTAATGTTTTATTATCAATTAAAATCTATATTTCCTCAACTCCCTTTTATATTATTATATTTTTCCTATCTCCTTGTTCAATTTCGCTATTTGTCTCATTTTCAAAAAACACCTCCGAAGAAGAAGCTACCCCCAACCTCACCCTTTCTTTAAAAAAAAAAAAAAAATCGAAAACGGTATATTATATCTATATCTCTAGTTCTTACCTAACTTCAAACGCTTTAATTTAACATGTACATATATTATTATTTATTATAAGTTACGAATGTGTGATTGATTTGATTGATTTCTATTCTTTATACACCATCTTCATTAAACACCGCTTACTTATGATTTTACTGGCGAGTTCTGTGATTGGGTCTTGGTGCAAGTCTAGCCAAACAAACATTCTCTCAACCTTATTCTCTCAACCTTACTTGATAGTACGAGCTAGAACATTTTGCAAACGATAACCTGCCGCCTCTCTTCCATCTTGTATCTTATTGCTGGTGTGTGACTTGTACATAAAAGCCGCAGAGTGATCAGAGTGACAAGGTTCTTTTGTGGTTGGCGCACTTAATGATTAATTACAAAATGGCACCCGCCAATTATTAATTACGCACTAATACGACTAATATTTTTTGTTATACATTATATATTTTCACAAAAATATTCATACAAATAAAATTTGACAAAAAAATTGACTCAGTTGTTCACGAAATGCGTAGATTTTCGAAATTGGTGCAGCCAAAGTTTAGACAACCCTATATAAAAAACATAAATTACTGAATAATTATCTTTTTAAATAATAAAAAAAATATAATGAAAAGGAAATCGTTTGAAAAGTGTTGTCAATTTTACCAATAAATAATTATCAATACTTGATTTAGTTGCTAGTAAAGTAGATCAAAATTCGAGAACGTAAAACTTAAAAAACAACACACTGATTATTCAATTCAAGGTTTTAATCAAGATGATACATTACTCTACGCAAAGAAAAGAGCCCCAATGAAAACTGATGAACATGTATTTATTTCTTTGTCCCATCAAGACGAATACAATCTAAATCCGGGTTTAGAATGGGAGGACGAGTTTACAGGTAGGTGGTTTTTCAAGGAAACCATCCCTAATACTAAGTACTACATTTATTTAAAACAAAATTATCATTATTTTTATTGTGCACCAAAACATTTATGATTTTTATTTATTTATTAACGTACAGCTTACCGTAATATATGCACTTTAGTCTTTAAACAACTTAAACCACAACCTTTTTAGTGTTAGCAATTTTAGTTCTTTCTACCTTTTTGACGCTTTTTAGTTTCATTTATCATTGTTTATTATTTATATAATTAAAGATCTAGTTAGACAATTGGCTTTCTTGTGCTTTTATTGGCGAATAAAACGATTAATATGACTTTGGGGGGATACAATTGCAAATTTTGGGAGGGGTGGGAAAGGGGTTGATGCTTTTATTGAACGGTCTTTGCATGCTTAACATCTATCTTATCTGTTAAGGGAATATATCATTGAGTGCTGAATCATGAAGTATGAATGTGAAGTTTAGAGATTAGTAAATCCCTGAATCTTACTTGACATTTTTGTTTATTTTACACTGTATGTTGTATTTTGTGTCTGTGTTATGTGTGTGTGGGGTGAGTTATTGAGATCTTGTGAGTGGGTGAGTGTTGAATGTACATACGTTGAGAGCGGACAGCTTATTCACCACAGTTTTGACGTATGACGACCCACAAGGCGAGGACGAGGAGGGCAGCCTTCCACATCTCGGAGGGTTTGGAAGCAAGCTACCGCCAGGAATTCTACCGCATGGACTGCCCCAGGTCAAGGAGGTTCAGCCTGCCGTTACTGCGATGGAACAAGCACAGCAGGATATTAAAAAAGAAGCTAAAGAAAGTAAGTTTAGTATATTTAACAAATTAAAACTTGTAGTATTTACAAATAAATTAAATTTTACAGTTCGGGAACTTAGTGAGGAAGAAAAACAGATGATTATTCTTTCCGAGGACTTCCAGAGGTTTGTGGACCGTGCTGGAAGAATAATGGAACGTGCTTTAGGTGAAACTGTGGATATTTATGCGGATTATTCCGGAACTGAAGGAGATGAAGGCTTGTAAGTGTTTGAAGATTAAATTGAGTGTTTACAAACTCAGTTTTCAAGTTAATTATTGTTCAGTAAGGTCAGGTTTTCTTAACTTTTGGTTATGTTTTGCAGAGATGAGAAATCTCATCAACGGATATCGCTCAATCGTTGTTTCTTCGATGAGAAATGGTCGAAAAATCGTTCTGTAACCGCCCTCGATTGGAGTGCGCAGTATCCTGAACTGTTACTGGCAGCATATAACAATAATGAGGTGTCACCCAACGAACCAGACGGTGTGTGTCTGATCTGGAACACGAAGTTTAAGAAAATGACACCCGAGTACATTTTTCATTGTCAAAGTCCGGTTCAAACGGCGAAATTTGCTAAGTTTCATCCTAATCTAGTGTTGGGTGGCACTTATTCCGGACAGATTGTTTTGTGGGATAATCGAGTACAGAAAAGAACACCTATTCAAAGGACTCCTTTATCTGCAGGTTCACATACGGTAAGTTTTTGTAATCATATAAAATTAACTAATTTTCTTGAACGAATAAACTTTTCTTTTATAGCAACCGGTATATTGCATGCACGTTGTTGGAAGTCAAAACGCCCACAACTTGATTTCAATCTCCAACGACGGTAAAATGTGTTCGTGGTCGTTGGACATGCTTAGCCAGCCGCAGGAAGTGATCACGCTGGTTCGTAGTCAAAGTCGGCCTGTAGCCGCTACGTGTTTGGACTTTCCACATTCCGATGTGAATAATTTCGTTATTGGCGGCGAGGAAGGTTCAGCGTTTTCTGCATGTAGGCATGGTTCCACTGTGGGTATCGTGGATACGTACGATGGGCATCATGGACCAATTACGGGAATCAGTGTTAATAGTGTCCAAGGCGGCATTGATTTCTCTCACATGTTCCTGACAAGTTCAATGGATTGGACTATGAAGTTATGGAGCATCAAAGACCAGAAGCCGATTTATTCCTTTGAAGATAACGGCGATTACGTGATGGATGTTGCGTGGTCTCCAATTCACCCTGCGTTGTTTGCTTCGGTTGATTGTAGCGGCAAGCTAGATTTGTGGAACTTAAATCAGAATACGGAGGTTCCAGCAGCTACTACTATTGTTGATGGAAGTCCTGGTTTGAATAAAGTATCCTGGACACCATCAGGATTGCATGTTACTGTGGGAGATACAACTGGAAGGATATCAGTGTACGATGCTGCTGAGGTAACAAAGACATTTTGAGGGTAAATTTGAACATGCGATAAAAATATTTTGTTTTTGTTTATTGTAGAGTTTTGCACATCCTAGAAACGACGAATGGAATAAATTCTTATACACAACACAAGAACTACGCAACAATCAAGTAGACGAGGAACTAGAAAAATTAAATTTAGGCATTTCGAATACACCGCTTTCCAGCATGAGCTCCCTAACGCCGAGCAAATTAATTTAAACAAAATGTATTGTTATCATTTTTCCAAGCGTTCAATGCCGAGCATCGTATGCAACCCAACTTACTCCGAATCGTCAAAAAGAAGTGTCATATTCTTGTTTCTTATTATAATTTTTATCGCGTTCACTAACTACTCAAATAGCAGCCGAATTCAGGTAACCATTATGATAATTCGGTGTTTATATGCTGCATTTGCATCCAATTACGCATAAACTAGCTTCTAATCTTAACGAACTGATTGAAAAACATTCAAAACAAAAGGCAAAGCACAGATATTTATTGCAGTAATACGACTACTTCTTCTTCAGGAACTAGTAAGTAGTACCACTAGTGCTTCACAAAACTCGGCAACTCGTTATTTGTGAGTATCATTTATGAATGAGTAATGAATACGGGAACATTTTACTGTTAATATTGTGAGAGAAAAACGATTACGAAAGAAAGAAGTGTGTTGTACATAGCGCGCTAATTTATTATTATTTAACGTTTTGCGTTGAGTTAAGTCGAGTCTAGTTGAGTTTACAGTACGTTTTACGAACTTTTTTTTTTACTTAATATTATTAACGTGTTAATTTACTATCCGGTGATTATAGCTTGTGAGACAAGCGAATTGTGTTGGTAATACTAATGGCGATCCAGGTTTCAATTTGCGTTTGTATTCCACTTTGTTATTTGTCAATTGTTTATTGGTTATTTGTATAAATTGTATGGAAATTTTGCTATCGGAACATGAATGACATGTGTAAAGTTTAATGCAAAGTGATCTAAAATTTAAAAAAAATACAACAAATTTAAACAATATACTACGGGATTTTCTTAAACGATAAGCCTCATTTCTTTTCAGCTCATAGCCCAGTCAATCTAGACATTGAATTAACAAAAATTCCCAGAAAGCCAAATTTTTGGGGAGACCTTTTGTTTATCATTATTAATGAAACCTCAAAAGTCCCCATCGATCCGATGT
>JARJDS010035684.1:0-17776 GCA_030264155.1 Atheta pasadenae | reverse complement strand
TAACATTTTGTTGACAATCATTTAAATTCTTAAAATACTGACGAAGTTGTACTCTCATTTTTTTAACTTCTTTTATTTTAAGCTTCTTAAATGTCATTGTTTCTTTCTGTCGTTTTTTGTCAATTGTAGTTGAAGATGGTCCTGGGTTGTTAGATGACATTATATTTTATTTATTATTAAATAAACTTGTAAGAATACAAAATATAACTGACGCATTGTACGTTAAAAACAGTTTACAAACGTTGCACATGATTACGCGGTTATGCATTTGTTTTACCCCCACGTTACGTTTTATTATTAACAACCCAACCTACATTGGTACCTCGTTATACGAGTCTAAATGGTTCCGTAACCTTACCGTGCCCTAAAAGCATCATAATAATACATATTAGTCATGCTTCACTTCATCGTGAAACATATCTAACCTATATTCGTCGTATTTTAAATTTGTCTTGCAAAAATTTCAAGAATACGAATATTGGGGCACTCATATATCGAGGTAGCATTGTATAGTCAACACGTGTACCTCACTGATGTTGCAAACAAAGCAAACAAACGTTTTTAAGGTTATGTTTTAAACAGTAAAACACTGAAAACACGCTGTAAAAACACATAATAATGGTCTCTAAAATATTATATTCATATAATAAATGCAATCCAACATTTGGTCAACTTACAACCGAGAATATAATATCTATATCAGACAACAATTATTATCATGTACATACTAGCTGAATCAAGATGAAATGCTTTCTTTCCTCGTAAATTTGATGATCCCTGAAAATGTTCTGATTATCTCAATATCTATGTATCCTATTAAATTTAATGCATGAACTATTGCAATAATGATTAAATGAAGTAAAAAAATTTAAGTAAACAAATGAATTGTATATAATTGTAATGGTTGATACCCTAAATTAAATAAATAAATATCAGTTAGTTGGTGCACCATCAGTTCCAGGCGCACCGCCGGTCGGCGCTCCGTCATCTCCGGCGTTCTCACCATCAGGAGCATCACCCCCAGCTTGCGGGCGGACCCTCCCCAATGACTGGCGGATGTTTTCCAAAACCGTTGGATTATTTTGTTGCATATGTTCAGCTAATTGTTGTCCACTAAACAAACACAAAAAAATTAAAGTAAAAACCAACAAAGTTAAGTTTTAAATGTTTGTATTCACGTGTGTATTGTTTATTAACTTACACTTCAACAAATGATTCCAATGGGTCCCCACCCCCTTCAGTAGTGTTGGACATAAAACCCGAAACCCTAAATATATTTTTTTAAATTTAAAACTCTACCTTATTAATTTTTACATAAAACATAAAACGATGGACATTTGGTGATTTTTTTATTGTTTTAAATTTATTGCATTACTTACATGTTTCTAAATTGTGGATCGTTTAACATTTGTGAGGCCATGTTGAGAAGCGCTGGATTATTCATAAGTCCACCGAAATCAAAATTACCTAAACCTGCAGGGCCTGCGGCAGGCGTAATTTTATCTTCGGCTAGTCGTAAATTCGACTCGTAGGAAGCATTATTAGGATCTAACTCCAAAGCTTTTCTGTAAGCATTCGCTGCTTCCCGGTACATATTCATATTGGCGTATGCAATTCTATAAAATTAAAAAAATTATTTTTCGGGTAATTGAATTTTATTGTTTTTATAGATAATATTTACCCTAAACGACCATAAGCCTTTCCATATGAAGGATCCAACTTAATCGCTTCCTTACAATCACTAACAGCATCTCTGTGACGATCCATACGACTGTAAGCAGCTGCACGATTACAATAATAAATTGCTTTCTTATTAAACAACTTAATCGCCCTAAAAAAAGTAATTAAATCTTAACTTTACATAATCAAAATGTATTAAATATTACTAATAAAAGGCTTACTTTGTATAATGATCAACAGCACCTTGATAGTCATTTTCTTTCATTGCATCGTTACCTTTAACTTTGAACTCTTCTGCTTCAGCTTCCAATTGTGTTGCGTTGGCAGCTGGTATAGGAATATTATTACTATTGAACAATTCTATTAAATCAGTTCCACTATCCCCAGTGCCTTCTTCCATCTCATAAGTTGTTTCAAGGCATTGCTTAGCCACCATAAGTGATTCTTTTTGGTCAGAATCGAGAGCATCTGAATTCAGCTCATTTGAGCAGAATTTAATAATGCTATGCAGTACTTCCTTGCGGATTTCATCATACCGTTCTGTTGTAATGTCTAAAATCATTGTTTATCTTTTTACTACATTTACACTACAATTGTAGGTTTAATTTAAGATTTCAGCATTGATGATTGTGGTTTTTAGGTTATGGCGATGAAATTAAAATTGCAATTATTTAATGAATTGAATTATTTAAAATGCTAGAAACATGCTGAATAAATGCGATGATAAATAATGATACTTACTTGGATAATTCGACATGATTATTTTGATGTCTGTTGTGATACTAGGGGTATTTTTAGTTTTAAACGATGCACTGCATACGCAACCAGTAGTTAACAAAATGTTCGAGTCATTCTGTACGAAAATTAATTAGTCATCGCTGGTTTTATCAGGATCTATCAGTAGCAACGAAAACTTGAATAATTACAAGTTAATTATTTTGGTTTTACAATGTTAGTAACATTTAAATAAAACTTATTTGTTTATAACAAAATAATGTTAAAAATGTTATTAAAACCAATCACCATTTATAAATAAATAACATTATTATATATTTAAAATTAGTAATAATTATTTTTTATTATGGACAATTGTTTGAATTAAGTTAATTTAATTTATTTCAACAAATTAATTTAGTAATTTTAATTTTTATTATAAAAAACAGATGTCGCACCAATCGATTTTTAAAAAATGTTACATTCGTGAATAATCGTAACAACTTCGGGTCACTTCGTAGACATTTACAGCGCCTTTTGCGCACGAATTTAAAAGTTGTGTTGTCAGTTGTTACTGCATGCACTCACAGATGACGCCCTGACTGCGAAAGCTGAATTTTTCAGTCAAGCAGGCTCTGCTTCGGCTACGTCCGACAAGCACAGACAAGTTCGCAGTGTTTTGCCGCCAACAGTTCGTTCCGCGCATCGTGCTCTTAATAATTACTGATTAATTATTAAAATATAGAAGAACAGTAGGTAAATCTTAGTGAAATCGATAGATCAATTCATAAACTACGTGATGATCATTAATTTTGAGTGCAAGTGTTGTTATTTTAATGATAATTTGAGTTTGAAGTCGGTGGTCATGCATGTAGTGGTGTAAGTGCATCCCGCGAAAATTACGATTTGAGCAGATTTCAGGTGGTTTGAGTTGAAAGATTTGATTTATCCAATGTTAAATAGTTAGCAGTTGATTCATTTCACTAAGTACAAGTCAGTTAATATGGATGTATTGTGTTTTAATTGCTATTTTTGTGAAATGTAGTCGTTGGTTAAAATCGTAGTCGTTTTATCTTAAGTTTGTCATTGCAAAATTGGTTGGTATTGTTCTTGCTGTAAGTTTTTGGATACAATTTCGTCGTTGGACAATGTTACATTAATTGTGGAGCAGTAAATATAAGTTAGTTGTGTTTAGTGTGTAAAACGTTGTGGTTGTGTCTGGCACTCCAGTATTCGAATTTGCTGTGCACATTAAAGTAAGTTTATCTCATTATTTTTAATTGTTTACTCAATGTATACCTTTGATCTTTGTTGTGTACATCGGGTCTTGATTCTTCAACAATTTGTTTTTGTTGACAAAAGCAGTATAGAAAGCTGTATGCGTGATAAACAGTGGTCCGAGTAAAAAAAAACGTCGTTTGGTTTTCAAGACTCTGACGTTTTTTTGTTTATTAATATTTAATTGTTATTTTTGGTGAAAAGATAAGTCAGTATGTCTACATTCAGATTTATATTAAGTTTTAAATTTTGATTGATTGGAATTTGAATTATTTGTGTTTTATTGGAATAAATTAGGTAAAATTCAGATAAAATCGTAGTTTTTGCGTTAAAAACGCCGTCATTTAATTGATTGTCAAGATTTTTCTTTATATTGTAGTATATTAGTAAGCACGTATGTCTTCTTTGATATCCTTGCAAGATTATTAGTTTTGGTCAGTTAGAATAAGAAAAAATTGTAATTTTCTTTGGTACAACCTAAAAAAAACTGTACTTTTGGTCTTAAAATCGCCGCCATTTTGTTGTTTATGAATATTTTTTTTATTAAGTTTATTAAAATTACAACTAAGTATGTCTAGTATGACATGTCTTCAACATTTTTTGTTTTGGTTGATTAAAACAAGGAAAATTTGTAATTTTCTGTAGTAAAACCAAAAAAAGTGTTTTTAGGTTTAAAATCGCAGCCATTTTGTTATTTATCCATATTTTTAGATAATTTTTCTTTAAATAATATCTTTCTATGTCTTCTATGCGGGACCTTCGTGATTTTTTGTTTTGAACAGTAGAAAATCGTAGTTTTGAAAGGAAAAACCCTTAAAAATTATGATTCCAGTCAAAAATTACCGCCAATTTGTTGTATATCAATATTTTTCTATAATCTTCAGTAAATTGAGTACTAAGTATGTTTGGTTCGAGATGTCCTAAAGATTTTCTTGTTTTGGTTGATTAAAACAAAGAAAATTTGTAATTTTATGTAATAACGTCTCTGGAAACTGCGTTTTTCGTCTTAAAAACGGGGCCGAAATAAGAATATTTTTACATATTTTTCTATGAGTTTTCTTAAAATATTCAGTATGTATGTTTTCTTTGAGCTACCTTCATGATTTTTTGTTTTGGTTGTTTAGAACACTAGAAAATTGTAGTTTTCATTAGCAAAACCTCAAAAAACTGTGATTTTGATTGAAAAAACGACGCCATTTTGTTCTTTATCAACATTCATCTATAATTTGCACGTTAACTAAAATTGTCTACTTTGATATTCCATACCAGATTTGTAGTTTTCGTTGGTTATAACACAACATTTTATTATGGTAAAAAAATATAAAAAAAAAAACACAAAGCAAGTTTCAATTCTTTTTTTTTACTAAGTATATAAATCATCAGAAGTACTAACAACTTAAGTAATTAGTGGCTCATGTTTAGTCATATTACAATCATTACCATACATATAAATTATTAGAATAAATCTTATTCGCTAAAAATTCGTAAATGCTATTACGTCTTTTTATAAGTCTCATCATCAATTTCACATTTTCTCTCAATATTTCCCATTTCAAATCATTCCTCTACTTTCTCGTACTTCAAACATTAGACAATTAATAAATAAAAAAAAGTTAAACATAGATATAAAGAAATAAACAAATAAAAACACATCATAAGATGATTAACAAAACGGTGAGGGCCAAAAACAAAAATAATACTATACAAGTAATCAACAGTTCCGCATAGGTGATAATCACTTCGCTACTATAGACGTACTGCGGCCTACGGGCGCCAGCCAAACGCACCTTGAATCTTTGTCTAATCTGCAAATCAGCCTGCAATCAAAAAATTAAAACCACATCATTACTATCAAACCGCCGTCGCGTCCCCCGTTTACCAAAAGCCGGACATCACCACATCACGAGACGACACATCAGCAATCAAGCGCTATCTATACAACCAACAATTTCTAGTGGATTAATTCGTTGATACAGCGATAAATTATGAGAAACAAAATAGCGTCAAACAAATCAAAAGAAAATGAACAAACAAATGAAAAAAAACTTGTAGAATTATATAAAGCTAGTCTAGTATAATAGAGTAAGAAGTTTTGTGAGATTTAGTTTGATGTGATTTGAGATTTGATTGTAAAAATATTCATGTTTTTGTTGTTGCTATTCAGTGTTGTTGGTCGCGACGCCGAACAAAAGCTCATCGGGTTTCGCCGTGCGTCGCCTAATCTTTGCCGCTTTGTTATTGTTATTGTTGTTATTGAGCACTTCCAGAGAGTTTGATCTAAAAAGGACACTTGCGTTACTCATCGACATTTTGTTGTTATTTGGCGTTAATTGTGCGTACTGCGAGTCGATCGGCGATCCGGAACGGCTGGAATACGTCGACGATGTATCATTCGCATTACTGCTCACACTCGTCACCAGGTCCTTGGGGTAGATGCTTTGTTCCATGGTCAGGACGTGGTCCAACAATTGACCCTTTACCGTATTTTCATGTTGAAGCTACAAGTTTCAAATTTATTATTTGTTTAAGGTTAGTAAGGTTAGTCTTACCTGTGTGACAATGGTATCACTTTCCTTCAACTTGGCATCGCGTTGAGCCACTGCATGACTTTGACTCAAGGTCATACTAAATAATTTCTGCAGCAAGTATTTGGCCTCATCAATGTCAAAGACTGAATCAACGATTTGCTTAATATCCGACGCCTCGTTATGGTCCTGGGTCTCTTCGATCTCGATCACATTCCGCTGGGTTTCATTGATCGCATCTTGAACATAATTAATGTTCTCCTGTATATCCTCGATGTAATTATCGAGTTGTGCCGTATCGTGCCCGCGTGCAATTGACAAGTGTCGACGCTCCTGCAGCATCTCTAATTCCTTACCTAGACTCTCCCGCTTGGTCAAGAAATGCTCCATACGTACTTCCTGCTGCACAATTCCGCGTTTACTGATTGTTATGTTGTTTATAGACTTCTCTACTTTCAACCACTTTTGTTTAGCATGGCGTTCAGTAAACGCTTTATTGTTAATCCTTCCTGATGCTTTGACGCTAAGTTTACCACGCTGACTTTTACGTAAATTGTAAACTTCCTCCTGCTTTCTTTTAAGGACTTGATCCTTTATTTTACGTTCCGATTCCAAAACTCTGATCACATTTTCGTTCTTTCTAGTTTCCTTCTGCAACTGAGCTATCTTCTTTGACGTCCTCAGCTCGGCATTTTTATGCCGCGTTGATTCATCTCGCATTTGATTCATCAACTTTACTTTTGTACGTTTCATATCAGATAACTCGTTTTTGTAGGATTTCAATTGATTTTCTTGATTGCTTTGATTCCTCATCAAACGAGCATGCTCTTTCTGAGTTGCCTGCAACCTCTTCAACTCCCTCTGCATGTCATTTAGTTTTTTAGTGTACTCCTCTTTAACCTTCTTGGCTTTATCCGATGTGGGTTCCGGATTACCAGAGTAAGAGTGCAAAACTTTATCTCGCTCTTCTTGAGTGTTCTTAATACGAGCCTGGAGTTGCATCAGTTTATCTTCGTAATGTTGGCGCATGGTTTGCATCCGTCTTTGGGACAATTCCAACTCGTCAATTAATTTTTGCTTCATATCAATATCATTGCTCAAAGAAAACAACTCATCATTCAAATCCATACACTCTTTTTCTTCGGAATCCGAGTCGTATTCACTGGAATCTGTTATGTTGACTATACTATCCTCCATTTCGGAACTTTTGCGTGTCCGTTCCAAATTCGCTCGATCGCGTTGCAAACCCCTCTTTGCTTCTTCAATAAAAGATGGCGTCTCGTCAATGGACATGTCCATTTGGCTTCCTAGACTGTTCAAAATCGAGACTGCACTGTAATTGTTATTATTCCTAGACATTTGTTTCCGTAGCTGTTCGCACGTGTTATTTGCTTCTAACAATTTGGCTCGCAATTCTTCAATTTCTTTGATATAACCTTGAACCATATCTGTCACGTGGTTATCTCCACCTGATGATATCCAACCCCCAACGGCTTGCTCTGCCAGCAATCTCGTATTCTTTTGTGTTAACACATCAATCGTGTCTTGCATAGCTTTCACTCTGGTTCTGAGATTGTTCACCTCAACTTGTAACATGTTATTCTCATAAAACATATCGTTAACTGTTTCGGTCCCATCGCTACCGACAATCCTTTTTCCTTGCTTGTACTCGACCAATTCAAGCTGCAACTGGGCGATTTGTGCGCGTAATTGTCCGATGGTTCTGGAACTTTTATCTTGGTTGATTGTCAATTTATTCTTGATATTCCTGGCTCGATTGGCGTACTTTAACGTGTTGAGTGTTTCCATAAAGTCACTATCGCTGGGACTCACACATGCAATCATCACGGTTTGACTGTTACCACCCAAACTGTCTTGTAAGAGTCTGGTTAGTTTTGAATCTCTGTAGGGAATGTGCAGGGCTTTTTTGCTTTTATCTCCCAAGGCAGATATCACATTGCCTAATGCTAAGAGGCCACAGTTTATCGAGATTCCTTCCTTGGCACGGTCGCCTGTTGCTCCAGTACGTTTCAGTCTTTCAGAACCAGCCAAATCCACGAAGTGGAATTTAGCTGTGAGTGTTTCAAACTCATTCTCGTTTTCGCCCCCGTCGGCTTCATCGGCCGGTACGACTCTTTGTTGTTTTATGTGGAGGGTGAAAATGGCGTGTGATCGACTCGATTGGGTGTTCATTTGGGTCGATGCTGTGGTTCGAGATAAAGCTCCTTCGCGCAAACATCTCAACGCATCTTTGGTTGAGGTTACGGTTTTTAAAATTATATCTTTCACCTGGATTCCTCCATAAGGATCTTCGTGTATTTTATAAGACTTTTCCTAAAATTATTTTTATTATTAATCATTTAGGTTCTAGAACAATTGTAGGTGTAATGTGGGTTGCGGACTGGTTTTTACAACGGTATGGTATTATTATGGTGTGGAATCTATGATTTATTAATCATGCACATTCCTTTGTCCAAATTTAATGAAAGAATGAATGATGAACCATATTCATGAATATACCGATTATTTATTGTTTTGTTGTATAATTTTGGTCATCATAATGACAAAGTTAGGTTAAGTTTAATAATAACCGGCGTCGCGGACAATTACTCACTTTATTGTATGCCGGATTAAACAGATCTATCACTTCCTCATTGTACAACTCCATGAATTGTGCCATTACTTTGAACTTGGGTGGTTCGTGACCGGTTGTACGCGCGTCGTCCATTCGTGATTGGATTCCACGAAATAAATGCTCGATAGCTCTAGGGATGATCCCCATTTGTTCTTCGGCGACTTCCACATCAAAACCCGAACCCATAGAGTAGGTTTTTCCAGAACCGGTTTGGCCATAGGCCAAAATCGTTGCATTGTACCTAAAAATATTAAAAAATTTTAGGTTATTGTAAAGTTTTCTTAGGTTATGTTAGGTTATGTTAAATTATTTACCCATCTAGTGATGAATCAATTAAAGGTGCAACACAATTATTGTAAACAGTGAGTTGGTCATCTTCAGTATCAAAGACGTAGTCGTACGTGAAGGATTTGTCAGTGCCCAAAACAACTTGGGGTTCGCCGGGCGTCACGCTCGTGCAGATTTGGCACATGTCGATGATCTCGCGTGGGATTTGCGGTCGAATTCTAGAATGTACAATTTCAAAACATTAACTCACAGTAAAATAACTAAAGTTTGTTGTCTTTTGTTTTATTTCGACGAACACAAGAATTTAATAGAATTGCATCAATATTTTAAAAATGTTAGTATGTCACTAGGACTTTGACGTAGACGTTGAGCCGGAGGAAACAATTTGGAAAAACATGTAATAGTAATCTATATTTATTAGCACGTGACCAAGTAACCAAGAAAGTAAATCACGTTCGTGTCCAAATAACCAAATAATCGATTCCGTATTATGATTTTATAAGAAAATCATTCGAGTTTTGTATGAAATGTTAATAATTTCAAAGTAATTTGTATGCAAATTGTTTTACAAATTTAAATCAACATTAACTGAACGCAACAATCAGTTAAGAGTTAAGTTAAGTCTCACAGTGTTTTAATTGAGAGGTTTAATTAATTAATTATACGTTAGTAGTATTTGTATGCCGATTTTATGAATGGACGGATTGTTTAATGAACTACGAACAGATGGTTTTAATTTTATTGATTTATTTATGATAGTCACGTTTAATTACAACTAAACAAAGGTAATTTCAATTGTTTGTTTGAAAATTTGTAACAAATCAAAACAAAATTCCAGAGGGCTGTTGTTTTTCTTGTTTTTTTTTTGTGTTTTGTTATGTTGAATTTGATGTCGCTGTAGTTTATTATTATTGCGGATTACGTGATCTAAACACTAATCGGTGCGAAGTGGAAATCAAGTTGTGTGCTTGTGTGCTACTAAACGAAATGGAACCGCGACGGTAGATGTCGTAATGTTTATTTTTAACACGGGAAAGAAGCCTTCGGGCTTAAATAATGTATTCAAATTTGCATCCGTGGAACACTATCTCAATTTGTAATTTGTATAATTATTTTACGACCAATTTTACTCGCGCGTTATTTTAGAAGTGTGTACAAGTTACTTACTCATCTTTAGTTCAATCAGTAAATCTTAATGGTTTAAGTCACAATATTTCAAGGTGAAATACGTGGAACTTAGTTAAAGTTGAGGTTATGTTACAGTACTTGACTGAAAGTTAAATTTAGTGTTAAGTGGTTAGAAGGTTGAGAGTCGTTGTGAAGTTGAGAAAAGTCTGAAAAATCTGAAGGAAATCCTGTCTGGGTTACTATTTGTGGATAGATTAATAGATCAAAGATGTTACTTGCTACTTTTAAGTTACCTCTACTTAGTTTTCAGTTTCTATCTTTAAATTATTCTGATTTTTTGTTTGTTTTTGTATTTTCTTACTTGTGTCTCCATCTACAAGCAATTTTAGGCTTTAAAGTTGAGGTTTTTTCATTAAATTTTCATAAATTCAATTATTTTCCATTTATATTTTCGAAACAGAGTAACGCAGGCATGATTTGAATGCATCGTTAAATCTTTAAAAGTAAAAAAAAGAAAGTAATTTTCGATTTAATGCGGGTCTCCGCGTACTCGTAATCTTGAAATGTTTAAAAATAATGCGTTGCTTCGATAATAATTACGTAACATCAAAAATCAATTTACATTTTTTGTTATCTAAATGATATATTACAGTTTTTGTCAATATTTCAACATTTAAACGTTTTTTATGTAAATTTACTAAATTTTACGATCGGAATGTATGGTAATTATAGTGTTAAAAGTTGTGGGTGAAGATTTACTTTTTATTTACACTTACGTGCGCAAATAATTTGAAAAACGTCGAAAAACAACACCCACGATGCGTGTTAGTCACAAACTAATGTTAGTTGTGTTTGATCTGGTTTGCCTTGCAATTTCATTCATAAAACAAAAGCCAAACATTCACAATTCATAAACTCATAAACACAATGTAATTGGTTACATTTTGTTTTCGTTTGTTTGGAGATAAAACAAAATTGGTGCAAACAAATGTGAAAAATGTGAATTTGTTCATTTTTTTTTTTAATAAAACCAAAACCTACTACGAAAATTTCAAAAACTAGCGACAGATTTTTTTAGTTATGTTTTGCTATTAGTGCAAAAAATGTAAGAAGGTGGAAAGTGTCAAGGTCAAATCGAGCGTTGCAATCAAACACCTGGCGGTTACACATCAATGGACATTGAACAGAATATCAAAGTAAGCACAACTCAAGCACGTCGAAACTTGTGTAGCCATCAACATCGATAAATATCCAAGAAGTGTTCTTTCTATTCGATTAAGCACACGTATCTAAAGTATCTCATTTTGTTACTTAAGTTTTAAGGAGTTTTTGCTTTGTATGCATCGATGGACGATGAGTAATACTTAAAACTAGTTGGTAAGTGTTGTGTAATTGCGTTTTCTTTGAAATCTTAAGGCCAAGAATCGAGTCGCAAGCCTTGGAGGCTTGTCTGGCGAGCAATTTGTGTAAAATTGGTTCAATTTACGAGTCGTTTTTATCGCCGTTGTTAAAATTCTTGATTCAAGACTTGAAGCATACGTAATTTTTATAACTCGCCGCGCTTTTTTTGGTTAACAAGAATTTTTCAATTATTTTTATGTCTTTAGTTCTTTAATTCAACCAAGTGTTTGTTTGGTGTTTGGCTTTTAATTTTAATTTATTTTGCCAGGTTAGGCAAATATTTATTTCGATACGTGTACGGTACAATCGTTTGTTAAGTTGGAACTTAGAACAAAAACTAAACAAACGATTTGAGAGGTGATTGGGTGAGCAGAGTGTGCATTTGTTCGTATGTTCATTAGTCGGAGTTATTAACTCGTTTTACTGCGAAATTGCAAATATAGGATGATTGTTTGCCGCGAAACGATCGTGCCGAATGTTGAATGTGAGCAATATTTAATTGCGGTCTTTAACGATTTGCAATTTACTGCGCTGCAAATGCGTAATTTCTTTATTCTGTTGGATTTTTTGTTTGGTTTTTACTTTATTGTGTTTTCTTTTAAGATAAAACCAGTAGACGTAAATTTAGGTTATGATTCATTGCTTTGTTGGCCAATAGATGGTAGTGCGGAGTTTTTAAAGTAATAATTCATGATATTACCGACAGATGGCGGTATGTAACCTCAAAATAATTTTTTTAATAAAAAAAGAAGGTGGAGCAAAACATCAAAGTGAAAATTAAACACAAATCACATGTTCTGTCTGTCATCTTGTATTACTTGTACTTCATCCACCCATTTCTTCATCATTTTCTTTCCTCCCATCATCAATTTATTTCCATAAATAAAAAAATTAATGTACCCGCGAGTAAGTTAAAGTTGAGGTAGTAGACACTAATTGCATCGTGCATTATTAAAGTATTTTTAATTTCCTAGCAACGCACACCGCGCAACATTAGCCAGGTCGAGCTTAACTCTTTCTTTCTTTCCTGTCGCATCTCTTTTGCGCGCTCGCCGTTTCCTCCTAAGCGCACAACCGGTTGATGCTGTCTTTGAACTTGCACTTCATGTTTAATTTCGGCTTAAAAATATAACGCACACAAACACTCTTAGTTTGTGTAGATAGTTACTTGCTAGCTTAGGCTTAACTTAATTTTCTTTCCTCCCGCCGCAGTTGCTTCAAAATGCGATCTAATCTATCAAGAAGATGAATATGTGGAAATGGAATGAACGCTAAATGCTGAACTTGCAGCCACAAATTTTAGTAATTAGTACGTATGCGTAAAATGCGTAAAATTAACTTTTCCAAACGTAAATACGAACAAAGTTAATTATAAAAAATCACTTTGAAGTAAATATTTGTCTGGCGAGTGTTTTGAAGAAAAATAAATGAGTATGAATTTGAAGAAATGTCTTAATTGACTTTAGGACTTATTAAAATGATTGATTTTCCGCCCACTGTGACATGTGACAAGTTAATTCCAGTAAAAGACATCGAAAATACGAAATGACTAGACTAGACGTTTCACTAATCAATAATAATTAATCTTAATCGTTTTCTTCGACAACCTAAGTTTTTTAGAATTACATACCAAAAGAAGAAATATTGATATTTTGGGTTTTTTAGTTAACAGTTGAAGACGTGATGTAATACAATGGTAAACATTGCGTGTTCAATTGTTTGTTTTATCCACTTAATACACACCTGGATGTGCTACCGGTTCATTCAATTATTGCGCCATTATTTTCTTCGATAATGGAATAATTGAATAAAGCGTTATTTGTTCTTCGTTCGGACCTCGTTAGAAAAATCGAGGTAATATTAATGACATTGGGGTTATGAGGTTATCTAAACATTATCTACTATTTAGTAGTAGAATACCGCCACCTGTGTTTTGTTGATTTTACTCCAAATTGGTGAGGTCTATCAAAAAATGTTACAAAGATAAAATATAGGTTAGGTTATGAAGAATAACTTTTGTTATAAACAATTTTTATATTATTATTAGAAATCTTAGTTTTTAGTGGTTTTGTAACAAAAATCATGTAAAAATTAATTCAGTAGTTTTCTAAGTTGGTTTGTTTTGTTGATTTTACTTAAAACTGGTGCGTCCTAGAGGAAAATGTTACAAAGATAAAATATAGGTTAGATTATGGAGAATAACTTTTGTTATAATATTTTTTTTATATTTTAATTAGAAATCTTAGTTTTTAGTGGTTTTGTAACAAAAATCATGTAAAAATGAATTCATTAGTTTTCTAATTTGGTTTGTTTTGTTGAGTTTACTCAAAACTGGTACGTTCTAGCAAAAAATGTTACTAAGATAAAATATAGGTTAGGTTATGAAGAATAACTTTTGTTATAAACATTTTTTTATATTATTATTAGAAATCTTAGTTTTTAGTGGTTTTGTAACAAAAATCATGCAAAAATTAATTCTAAAGTTTTCTAAGTTGATTTGTTTTGTTGATTTTTCTCAAAACTGGTGCATTCTAGCAAAAAATGTTACTAAGATAAAATATAGGTTAGGTTATGGAGAATAACTTTTGTTATAAACATTTTTAGATATTTTAATTATAAATCTTAGTTTTTGAAGTTTTATAGCAAGTAACATTGATAAATAAATTTAGTTGAGCTGTAAGTTTGTATGTTTTGTTGATTTTTCTCAAAACTGGTGCGTTCTAGCAAAAAATGTTACTTAGATAAAATATAGGTAAGGTTATGGAGAATAAGTTTTGTTATAAACATTTTTGATATTTATATTAGAAATCTTAGTTTTTAGTGGTTTTGTAACAAAAATCATGTAAAAATTAATTCAGTAGTTTTCTAAGTTGGTATGTTTTGTTGATTTTACTCAAAACTGGTGCGTTCTAGCAAAAAATGTTACTAAGATAAAATATAGGTTAGGTTATGGTGAATAACTTTTGTTATAAACATTTTTTGATATTATTATTAGAAATCTTAGTTTTTAGTCGTTTTGTAACAAAAATCAAGTAAAAATGAATTCAGTAGTTTTCTTAGTTGGATTGTTTTCTTGATTTTACTCAAAACTGGTGCGTTCTAGCAAAAAATGTTACTTAGATAAAATATAGCTTAGGTTATGGAGAATAAGTTTTGTTCTAAACACTTTCTGATATTTTTATTAGAAATCTTAGTTTTTGGTGGTTTTGTGGCAAAAATCATAGTATTGTTTGATAAAACCTGAATTATTTTGTTTTATAACAAAATCGAAAACAAAAGAAGTAAGAATGTAAAACTAAAATGTCATAAATCAATTCGTAACAAGATACTTTAATCTTTAATAAATTCAAATTCACAATGTCAATAAATTTATTTGAAGCTAATTTGAAGGTCGTGAATGGCCACCCACAAAAATGCATTCGGAATAATAACAAATAAATTAAAATAAAAATGACCTCTACCGTTGCATTCAAACACTCCCACAACACAAATAATCAGAACTCTTTGGTTTTTTCTTCACTTGACTTTTAAAAAAAATCACTTACAATGCGAACGCATAAATTGCAATTTGCAATGGTTATAGGTAAAGCAAAACATGAATTGAATTTCTATCGTCATTCCATCGCCTGATTCGTCTTGGAAACGTGTAAAAACATAATATTTTCCAACTGATTATCATGACATTAAGTCCAGGACTAGTGGAGTCAGTGCCGGTGGTCATAGTCGCTAATTAGTAACGTCCTCTGCTGTTAGACTGTATGGTTTGTACTTATTTACTACTTAATGCTTTTGGTGTACGGTGCGCTTGTCACGTTTCTTTTTCTGTGTTTTCTATGCTTGCAATTTGTTTGTTTAATGTTTAATGCTTCGCCGTGTTGTGCTCACCGCATGCGAATTGTGCAATTTATTTGTGCATTTGAGTAAATTTACACTTTGCACTGTGTTTGCGTAAGCACTCGGTTTCTTATTTTCTAATATTCTGTGGTTGTTCAATACCTGCAATTAAATTCAATAGCGAAATGCAAACACAATAATTTTCTATCAAATAATGAAATCATTTTTGAGTTTATGAACAAGGCAACAATTAAATATTGTGGAGAAACCGGCAAATTAAATTTTAGTCATAACGTTTAACAAGCATTACACAAAATTTTTAACTTTTGAGCTTTTTGTTTTGTTTTTTGTGTTTTTTAGAAAATTGGGGGGTTGTATCAAGAAATGTTACTAAGATAAATCTTAGGTTAGGTCAGTAGGAACAACTTTTGTTTAAATAACTTTTTGATATTTTAATTATTTATATGAATTTTTAGTGTTTTTTGTATCAAAAGTCATAGAGTAGTTAGTATTATTTTATACTTATAGATGCATTTTTACGATTTTATCAAAACTGGTGAGTTTTATCAAAAAAGTTACAAAGGTAAATCGTAGGTTATGTTAATAGGAACAACTTTTGCTTAAATAATTTTTTTATATTTTTATTATTTCTATAATGTTTTTGTGTTTTTGTATGTAAAACATAATAAAAGTTACTTATTCGTTTATACTCGTAGTTACATTTTTGCAATTCTATTAAAACTGGTGGGTTCTACAGAAAAATGTTACTTACAAAAATTGTAGGTTAGGTTAATAGGAACAACTTTTGTTTAAATAATTTTTTGATATTTTAATTATTTATATGAATTTTTAGTGTTTTTGGTTCAGAAGTCATAGTTAGTTAGTATCATTTTATATTTATAGTTGCATTTTTTGCGATTTTATCAAAACTGGTGAATTTTATCAAAAAAGTTATAAAGGTAAATCGTAGGTTATGTTAGTAGGAACAACTTTTGCTTAAATAATTTTTTGATTTTTTTATTATTTATATGAGTTTTTAGTGTCTTTGTAAGAAAGTTACTTATTCGTTTATAGTAGTAGTCGTTTATATATCGTAGTTACAATTTTGCAATTCTATTAAAACTGGTGGGTTCTATGGAAAAATGTTACTTACAAAAATTGTAGATTAGGTTAATAGGAACAACTTTTGTTTAAATAATTTTTTGATATTTTCATTATTTATATAAGTTTATAGTGTTTTTGTATAAAAAAACATTGAAAAATTGCTTGTTAGTTTCTACTCGTATGTATATTATTGCGATTCTATGAAAACCGGTGGGTTTTAACAAAAAAAAAGTTAAAAGATAAAATGTTTATTTATTAATTACGAACAATTTTTGTTATAAACATTTTTTTAGACTTTATTTATTAGTTGACTAGTTTTTTTACGTTATAATGAGTAAGTTTTCTAAAATTATTTTATTATTATTTAAAAATTTATTTTTACATGTTAAGAATAGAAGAAAAAAGAATTCTATGTTAAGATTTCTAGTTATTTTAATGTAATTATACCTGAGAACAGAAAAACCCGTAAAATTACTGATTCTCGCGTTGATTTTAAATAAACAATGGAAGTCATGCTTCTCGTGTCTTCCTTCCTTCCACTGTGGCGCATCTTCGTCAGTGTCAGGGACGTCACATTTTAAAGAAAAGTGACGTTTTCTCCAACCATGTCACGCATAATACGCATTTAAAGGTCTCTTAGGCCTTTTATTTTTATTTTATTTTCTAGTTATTTTCTTTCATAGTTTCTTACCGTTTTGTACCTGTGGGAATGTGAATTGTTGACTGTGAACTGTAAACTGTAAACCAACACAATACAAAATTCAACCTGTTTGCATAAAGCTTCTTCTCAGTTTGTGACTTTAACTTAACTATTTAGCATTTTGTATTTACAATTCTTTGCTTCACTCCTTTTTTTCTCAGTTCTTTTTAGTCGCCTTTAGTTCAAATCAAACAAAACACCTTTGTTCAAAATTTAAGCAACTAAAATTTGTTTGAATGGTAATTTGACAAGTTACGGGATTTTTTTTGTAACGAGGAAAGTATTTTTTTGTGTTTCTGTTTCGAAAAACATATAGAAACAATTGCAGTTGTACTGCAACTCTGTTGTGTCTGTTTTGTTGATTTTACTCGGAACTGGTGCGTTCTATCAAAAATTTTACTAAGATAAAATATAGGGTAGGAAATGACGAACATGTTTTGTTATAAACATTTTTTTGTATTTTGATTAGAAACGTTAGTTTTTAGTGGT